>QXTE01000045.1:11552145-11642710 GCA_003942145.1 Platysternon megacephalum
TGGGGTGCGGCGGGGGGTCCAGGGCAGGGGGTCGGGGTGCGGCGGGGGGCTCAGGGCAGGGGTTCGGGGTGCAGGGGGGTGCAGGAGGCGGGGCCCGACCTGCACTGGGGGCAGGGCAGGCTCCCTGCCTGTCTGCCCTGCCACCGCACTGCACCGCACCGCACCGCACCGCACCAGGAATCGGCTGGAACCTGGGGAAGGAGGGGCGCAGGGTGTGTGTGGCTGTTGCTTCAGGCACCGCCCCCAGCAGCTCCCGTTGGCCACAGTTCCCCATTCCCGGCCAATGGGAGCTGCTGGGGGCGGTGCCTGAAGCAACAGCCACACACACCCCTGCGCCCCTCCTCCCCCAGGTTCCAGCCGATTCCCTGCGCGGGGGCAGGGCAGGCAGGCGCTCTTGGTAAACATTGGGGGAGGGCGGGGGGCCGTGAGGAGCTCGCGGTCTGCATGCAATAACCCTGCGGTCCGCATGCGGTCCGTGGGCCGCGTGTTTGAGACCCCTGATCTATAGCTCAGTCATACAAAATGTGCTGAGTACTGAAATTTATCATTCAAGATTTGGCTCAGGAGTGATGCATATAATTTTCCCCTATAAATCTGTATGATTTTATTTGCACCAAGGAAGCTTTAAATATATTGTATGAAGTTTAGCAGTTTAAAATTGGGTTACACTCAGAAAAGTGATGGTAAAAATGACTCATTCTTATTCAGAGGATTGTCTCTATATATTCACTATCATGTCTGCTTATTTTCCTGAATAAAGTAGGTTTTTACTACATTTTGCACATCAGCACTTAATAGCCAATACAGATAAGGGTGAATGATCTAGATTCTATTTTGGGTCTTACATGAACAGAATTGATAACTTAAGGACTTGATGCACAGCATTTTACAGAGCTATTGTATCAATATCCATTAATTTCAGTGGAATTTGAGTGTGCTCAGAACCTCTCAGAATTGAGGCTCTAAATTACTAGGCTGATACTTGAAAAAAAGTCTAACTTTAGTCATATGAACAGTCCTATTGAAGTCTGGTGTAATGATAGATGAGTGAGAGAGAGAGAGTACAGCATAGGTTTGGTTACAGAGTTAAGTCAAGGTAAGGTAACTTAAGTCGACCTAATTATGTCATACTACAGCCTTGTTCCCACCAATGTAAGTGCCCTACTACAGCCACATAATTACTCTGCCTCCACAAGAGGCGTAGGGCTTATGTCGGGGTAGTTAGGTTGATGCTGTGTCCACCTAGATGCTGCGGATTACTTACATTGGCTGTTGGCTTTCATTCTTGTCAATTTCATGTCTCCAGGCTGGAACTGTGAAATTGACAAGTAAGCTGGGCAGTCACCCCGGGCTGGGGGTGGGGCTCCAGCTAGAGCCCAGCTGTCCCCCGGGCTCCCAGCTCAGAGTTGAGAGCAGGGGGCAGGCCTGCTCTCGGTGGGGAGTGAGGAGCTGAGGGGGCAGGCCTGCTCCCGGTGGGGAGTGAGGAGCTGAGAGGGCAGGCCTGCTCCCGGTGGGGAGTGAGGAGCTGGGGGAGTGAGAAGCTGAGAGGGCAGGCCTGCTCCCGGTGGGGAGATGATAGCTCAGAAGATAGCAGGGAGCTGAGAGCCCAGGGCAGAGCTGGGGTCCTGGCGAGGAGCTGTGTGCGGAGCTGAGAACCTGGACTTCCCCTCGTAAGTCGATGGAAGCGCTCCTGGTGAAGACGAACACCCCCGACAGAAGGAAAGTAGTGTAGACATGACCTAACATAAGTTGACTTAAGTTTGTAGTGTAGATATGCCCTTAGCCTTCAGTTTATAGGGCAGACAGGAAAAAAATTCCATATCTATAAACTGAGCACATTTGATATGGAGTCATTTGGAAGAAACAAAAATGCTGTACTTATGCAATTTTCAGAGTATAATAGCACTTGAAGATGTCTTAGTCAGGACAAATGTTAAAGCAAATCTGTCTAGCTGGTGAGCTAAAGTCTTTTTGAAAGAGCCAAAGAGAAAAGGAGGGATCAATATTTTTTTTTTTAAGCAAAATAGCTTTGTTCAGAGTATTATTTCATCTCATGTAATGGTTGAACTGAAGGAGCTTCCTAGATTACTTCTTGGACTATTTCTCCCCCTCCTATCCCCAATTCTATAGTTTCAGCCTGATCAAAACCCCTCCATCTCATTAGTTTTAGGATACCATGTACAGATGAAGTGTCATGGGAATGTCTGCACATGAGTTTTGTCTGCACCTAACTTCCCCAGCTTGGTGGGCAATCATGATACAGTAATTCACAGACTCTATCATAGCACGTTGAGAACTGGATTGATGGACTCAATAGTAAAAGAGATCAGCCTTCTGCAAAGTAGAACACATCCTTCCAAACAGGTGTGGCAGCTTTTGAGGCTTTGGAAGTTAATTGGACAGGCAGGTTATTTTTACAAGGACATTATCTTTAATGGAAAAAAGTAATGGAAAGTGTGATGAGCTTTAGTTTTTGTTTTTCTTTCAGGAGCAAGAGACTGGGGATATTTGTTAATGCCGTGACATTGAGTAATTAAACATACACAAGTGGGAAAGGCACATGAATTCTGTTTCCACATTTGTATTAAACAGAAGAGTATTATGAATAAGTTGACTAGACTTCATGCTACAACAGTCAAGTCATCTATTGGGAACGGTGGAGTAAATGTTGGTAAAGGAGATCAGCTTTCTGCAAAGTAGAACACATCCTTCCAAATAGGGTTGGCAGATCTTTAGGCTTAGATCTGACAAACTATGTACCGTAGATGGTTGCCATTAACAAGTTGGCACTTGCTAGCATAGCAGTTAGACTACCACGTTCCACCCCTATCCCCTGCCCCAACACACACACGGTACTTAGCATACGACAGACTTGTGAGAACTGTTAAAGAATATTGGCTCTTTAATGCCATTCACTATATGTGGGTAATACATTCACATAAAACAACAATGGGACCAGATGGTGCATGGAATTGGTAATGGGTCGCCGTGTCTTTAACCTTTAGGTGAATCTAATCCAAAATCAGTAGTTGTTGAACATTCAAATCATGATAATGTCTAGAGGCTTAGAGTCAGGGTCCTGTTATGTCCGGCACTGTACAAATGTACAGCTGTATGGCCTTATCTGTTGCACATTGTTCAAACCCAGCTCTGAAGACTGAATTATTAATTTCCTCATGGGCTTTTCTTTGGAGCACCCCACAACAGTATCCGAGTGCTTCACAAGCATTAATTTATCTTCACCACACCCCTGATAGGTATTAGCCCCATTTTACAGATGGGGAGAAGAGGCACAGAGATATTAAGGTCTAATTTCCACTAATTTTGGTGACTAATCTGAGATGACTAGAACCTGATTTTTCAAAGCACTTAGCATTATATAGCACTTCCCCTTCTTCCTCTGCACTCCATCTCCTTGCCAGATCTTTCTCCCTTCCCCATGGCTCCATTTCCCCCCACATACTGGTTCCTAATCCTAGTTTCCTTGTTCAGACATTCCCAGTTTCCTCTCCAGCTCCTTGTCTTATCTCTGTGTCCTCCCCTCCCTACAAAACTCTTACCGGCTCCTAGTCCCAGCTTTCCCACCCAACCAGTCTTAGCCTGCCCTTCCCACTGGGGCACCCAGCCTCCTTGCTCATTCAGTCCCAATCTCCCCCTTCCAATTTCCAGTTTCTCTCCACTGCCCTCCAGTCTGTCACTAGACTCTTTGTCCCAATTTCTCATTTCCCTCCCCTCAGACCAATTTTTGTCCCCTCTTTTCATTTGAATCAGACAGCTTCTGTCTCCATGTTGCCTGGATGTCAACAGTGGGGTCATTGAGAGCCCAGGAGAAATGGGATGCCTGTTGCCAGTTGCAGTGCCAGGCCCCACACTGGCCTGGAGCAGCTGGAGGCAGCCATTAAGGGAAAGCCTTTCTGAGCCCCAGTAGCCCAAGGCTGGAACATGTGCAGTCTGGTTAGCACAAGGAGCTGCGAGAGGCTCAAGCATGCTTTGTAAGGATAGAATCTTCAGACATTTTAGCTGCTCCAATTTAAGAAGTCTCTACTGAGCATGTGCGATCTGCAATCTTTAAAAGGTTTATAACTTGGCCAAATTTGGGAGGATTTTCATGGGGATGGCAAATGGCACATCCCTGACACAAAGGCCATTCCATGCCAAATATCAAGTCCCTGCTCCAAAACATGGAGGTGCGACAGCTGTTCAAAGCAAAGGTCTCAATTTTTTTTTAACATGGGCAAAAGAACTTATTTTTCTTTAGCTTCACTTTAGAAAATGTCTGGAATGTTTTGGCTGAAATAAAAAACAAACACACACAAAACAGCTGAGAGAGCCACCAGGCATGCAAAATTTCAGCCAAATGGTTAAATTTTCACGAAATTATAAACAACTGAAAATGGAATCTTATAATAGGAGCCACCAGGCAACCTTAATAGGTGTGGCTATTATTACCTACAGTGACAGTCCTTGTGCAAAAGTGATTAGAATCTGAAAACTGTTGCTCTCAGAAAACTGTCCAGTGGTCTGAGTCCAGTTCTTAGATGTACACATCCCAACAGGCACTGTTGTTGGCAGTTCATGCAGAAAGACATAGTGAGCATGGAAGTGGAACTTCTCTCACCCTAGTTGTGTTGCCTTCAAATCAGAGATGAAGCATGTTGCTCTGGGGGGCTATCCATTTGTTTTTGTTTTTTTTGCTAGACTCAGGCCTCTTGTTGTTTTACATCGGATAGGCAGGGGAGTGGAAGCTGGGAAAGCTGAGGTGTGTTCCAACTTTGCCACTGACTGGCTGTGTGGCCTTAGGCAAATAATTTAAACTTCTCTGTGGCTCGCTTTGTTCATAATTAAAATGAGGCTAATAATATTTACCCACCTCCCTCACAGAAGCATTGTGAGGATTAAGCAATCTACTTTGATCATAACAATGTCTATCGTGGCACTGCATGCAGAATTGGAAAGCATTGTGCCCATACAAAGAGGGGGATGCTGCCTCCCAGCTTCCCTCTCAGCCCCCAGCTTAAAGAGAAAAGATGTACTTGAAACAAAAGTGCAAAAACTTACTATATTAAGAACTTAGGAAGAATTCAGAAGCCATTGGCAGTGCATAACAACTTTATTGAACCTACTAAGGTATGGACAATGCTACATGTTATGCACCAGTAGGTACATAATAAATTTACAAACTTTTAGTCTATACAATCATAGAAATGTAGGGCTGGAAGCACCCCAATGACAGGTGTTTATCCAACCTGTTCTTAAAAACCTCCCGTAATGCGGATTCCAGAACCTCCCTCGGAAGCCTATTCCAGAACATAACTACCCTTATGGTTAGAAAGTTTTTCCTAATATCTAACCTAAATCTCCCTTGCTGCAGATTAATCTGATTATTTCTTGTCCTACCTTTGAATGGACATGGAGTACAAATCGATCGTCGTCCTCTTTATAACAGTCCTTAATGCATTTGAAGACTGTTATAAGGTTCCTCCTCAGTCTTCTCTTCTCAAAACTAAACATGCCCAGGTTTTTTTAACCTTTTCTCAAAGATCAGATTTTTCTAAATCTTGTATCATGTTTGTTGCTCTTCTTTGGACTCTCTCCAATTTGTCCATATCCTTCCTAAAGTATGGAGCCACAGTACTCCAGCTGAGGCTGCCCTAGTGCCAAGTAGACCGGGACAATTTTATGTCCCATGTATTACACATGACACGCCTGCTAATATACCCCAGAATATTAGCCTTTTTTGCAACTGCATCACATTGTTGGCTTATATTCAGTTTGATTTACTATAACCTCCATTTCCTTTTCAGCAGTACTACTGCCTACCCAGTTATTCTCTATTTTGTAGTTATGCATTTTATTTTTCCTTTCTAAGTGCGGTACTGTGCACTTGTATTTTTATTGAATTTCATCTTTTCTCTAATTCGTCAAAGTTGTTTTGAATTCTAATCCTGTCCTCCAAAGTGCTGTAATTCACAAATTTTATAAGCATACACTCCATTCCATTATGCAGGCCACTAATGAAAATGTTCAGACATTTTCATACTTTCTATTATCTAGTCAGCATCTACATAGCACTCCCACAAGAGAGAAGAGCAGTCTAGGAGTAACAGCCGAGCTCACTTGAGACCTGTATAGGAGGATATGGATGTGATTGTTTCTTTCTCTTTCCTGGTTACTCTGCATATTTGGGTGATAGAGGATCCTCTCCTTCCTGAACTGTCAATTCCCAATGAGGAACTCCTATCCCAAATAGCAAAGAAATATTTACTGTGGACATGGATAACCATTGAGCAGCCATTATCTTTAGTGCTAGACACAGAACAGGTGTGTGAGAGAGAGGAAGAGAAGGCCCTGGAGCAGCTTTTCCAAAGGATTGTCTAGAGAAACCTGAAATAAAAGGAAAGGAAGGAAGGAAGAAAAGTCCCTGGCAGAACAGGGGCAGCTGTTGCGTGGTAGTTGGAGGAAGGCTGTTGGTGGGAAACTAGTTTCCTGGAGTGGAGCTATGGAGCTACCAAAGTTCATGTCTCAAGTATAAAATGACTGAGGGTAGTTGTTCAAACACCAACAATGCCTTTCTCTATGTTTTATTCATCTGCATTTATGTGAGGAGCAAGAAACTGATATAGCCTGAGAGCTGTGGTGTTGATTCCCAAAATTCCCTCTCAAACCTTCTCACTTATTTTCTACTTCCAGGAAATCCTTTTCAACTCTGGAAAGAGACAGTAAAACAGAGATTAGGATTAGAGCACAATCTGCCTGCAGGTAAATGCCACTCATGTTTCATAATAACCTGCCTGAAAAAACCTGTGCTATTCTGTTCTATTAAAAACACGTGGCTGACAGGTGGTTCTGCTGGCACAAGTTAGTATCCCATCCCATCTCCACCCAGGAGACTCAGTCTGTATAGCTGTGCAATTACCACACAAAACATATTTAACCTGATTATTGTTTTGCTGGAATATAAAGCTATCCTGGCAAATGCTGGATGCTTTAGAGCAGAACACAGGGCCTGATCCTGTAAACTCTGGCTCAAGTGCAGACCTATTGAAATTTGGCTTGTTAAGGGTTTGGCAGGATTGGGCCATAAGATTTTTATTTTTCCCTAAGTGAGTGGATGTGATTTAATACAGGTAGGTTAGCAGAACTTTGAGTGATGAGCTTTGGCATTAGTTGGTCTGGTATCTTTACTGCTTTTGCATTTAAAAAAAACCAAACAATCAAAATCAGCCAATACCAGTGCTTGTTGTTCTGTTAAGCATAAATAATGTGCTCATCACATTAAGACACAAATACAGACAGTCTTTGCTTCAGTGATCTTCCAATCTAAAAGTTATGGTGGAGGATAATTAAATAAAACTTGCTAATGGAGGTCCTGTATTGTTAAAGGTTCCTTGTGTAGCATCTTCAGTCCCAACATACAGGGTACCTCTGTCTGTGTCCTGCATCATCCAACAATTCCAGTTGTGATACTTTCCTGAGCAACGAATAATAGTCAAGCTAAATTGTGTAGTGCTCTGAGAGAGAGAGAGAGAGAGAGAGGCATCTAAGACCAGCATCTTCTATGCATGTTTTAAGTGGTTCCATTATGAGGATCACAGAGCAAAGGACTTTAATAAGAAGTGATTTTTATTTTGGTACATCCTTTGATATGACAAATAACGTAACTCTTTTATTCTAGGGGATCTTCTAGCTATAAACATAGGGGGTATTGGAATAGATATAACTGTGTTTTACTCCTAGTAGCATTTGTTTAACAACTTTTGTGCTTCATATTACCCCCATACATCTAGTGCAATTTCCAAGTGAATTCCACATTTCAGGGGATTTCAAATACCAAGAATAAGAATGTTTTCAAAACCTTTCCTTAAAGAAAATAAGAGGGTTTAGAACAACAGAGCATTGGAAGTTAAACTGCATAACGTTGAAGGCAAGCCCCTAACAATTTCCCAGTGAAGGAATCCGGTTAGGTGGTTAATAATCACTGTTTAATCAAATGACCAGAAAGATGTGACAAATGAAGCAGGCTTTCTACTTCATTAGTTATAGGAAATAAGGGATTCAGTGTGTGGAACAGATGCATAACTGCTTGAGAGAAATTAGGTGTAGGGTTGAGAAGTAAATTTGAACTGGCTATGTGCAGAGATGCTATATAACACTTTGTACTCTCGAAGCTCTGAAGTATAGGCTTGAGCCCTAATTTATATTCGTCCAAGTACGCTGTTAATTTAACACAAATCTGAACCTCTTTAGAAACTATTAGTCATTCAAAAATGAAGGGCAATTGTCACTATGCTAGTTTGGAAGATTGCAGGGTGAGTTGTTAAAATAAAATGAACTTGCACACTTTTGTACGCTCTAGGATAAACTGAATTTCAACATTCAGGTTCACAATAGCTTCCCTGCTACCCCTCCTCAAGCACTAGAAATAGCTTGCAACACAGACATAAGGGCACTGGCCCTTTAGTTGGAGCCATTTTGTGAGCTCAGAGGGCCAGTCCTACCTGTGTGTGTTGCTGTGGCACCTCTTGACCAACCCCAGAATTTTCTTGTTGGAGAGGTGTGTTGCCATTGGTCAATCTTGGGGGTCTCTAAAGGCAGCTGAGATTGGCTGATGGGACACCACCCTTAAAAGGCAGTTTAGAAGCAGGCCTCTTCCTGTTCCATCTCTGGTATCACAAATATCCTCCTTCCTGCAGAGCTCACTGGTTTTGAGCCAATTTAAAGTGTTGCTTCCTGTTCTTTTATGCTTTGGGTGATTTCATGCTTTGGGTGATTGTGGGGTTTTTGGTTATCAGATTGTGTGGGTCCTTTTGGACTTCGAAGCAATTGTGCAGGTTATGTTGAATGGTCACAAAATACCCAAGATATGAGCATGGGTGTTGTGGTTTAATTTACTGATATGTTTTTCATAGGATTGCAACAGAAACAATTTGTCTTAGTGTGATGGCTGCCATCTTGGTCAACACACTGCGAATTCAACTCAGGATCTCCAGAGCCAAAAAAACCCCATGAGCTACTACAACTTGAGCTAAAGATCATTGACTAGGGCTGTAACAGATTAATGTCCTCTGCAGATCAGGCACAGGGGGGACTTGTAACACACATTCGTCTGTGGGTTACATTAGCAGCAGGGATCAGTCCCCTATTAGTGGGGTTAGAATCATTAAGGTGTAATGGTTGGTTCCCTGCCCATTGGAGGTTGGGAAATAGGGTAAATGCCCTTTTCTGCATTAGCCCTTCTTCTGTGCTGGTGTAAATTAGATTGGCGTGAACACCTTAGCCCTTGTGAGGTCAGGCAGTTCCCCATGCAGTAGCTTGCATGAGGCCCACAGGCTTGGGATTCAATAGGTCTGTCAGGACCTTGGGGTTAGGTCTTGAACAATATTGTGGTCTGGTTTTAAGTACTGAAATGGGGGGCAAGTGGATGATGGCCTGAGTCTTTAGATGTTGGTTTAGTTGTCATTTTAAGTTATGAATCAAGTTGTGTCTGCTTAGCCAAAAAGTATCCATCCTCATTGATACCTGCCATTTGTAATTACTCATTCACCCCCAATGCTCTGAAACCTGACTCCCAAGGGATATATAGTGGTGTTGCTAGAGACAACTGCAGAGGACAACAGCCCGTTTAGGATTTACACGTCCCAACTGGGTGAAGAGAATCAGCTGGTGAAATCTGTACTGATGTTAACCAGGTGGAAAATGTTCTAAGCTAATGTTTTCAGACTGAATCACATGCATGGAAGTTTTGCATGTATGCTAAATCTGCATTTACACATGCTAGGTGGGTTCTGTAGAATTGACTCCTTTTTTTTGTGGTGCAAATGCTGTTTTGTTCAAATGCAAGTTCTGTAAACACAAGATTTGTGGGTGCCACCTAGTCACCAGGGTCTGAAATTCTGACCATTTTTTGTCAACTCGTGTGTCTGCCCAGAGATAGTCATAGGTAAATGCCAGAGTAGATGTCCCACCTTTTACTGTACAGCATTGACTCTAGTAACATCCCAGTGATTTGACAAATAAGGGGTTGTTTGGCAGGAAAGTATTGTTTGCAGCAGTCCAAACAAAGCCAGATGCAGCAGGCACAGTGGGGTAGCTCAGAAAGAATAAATAGGGGAAGAAGGGAAACTTCTAGCTGGCACACTCTATTTACACTGGCTTCAAAGCCAGAAGTGATTTGATTGATCAACCAGTCTTGCAGGGGCAAGCTTTGAAATAGTAGGGTTGCTGTATTATTTGTACTGAGTTCTCTTACCTTTCATCAGTGCTGAGCTAGGGAGCAAGAGACTGGTATTAAAGTCGCCTTTATGCTTTGCATAGTGTGTTTTAGTCACGATACATAGCACATTTAAATTAAAACTGAGAGACTCAAGTTTTCCATCCAGGTTTGTGTCATTTTTGAGTTGGGCGGAAACAAGTCACTTACATATTGACATCTTTACAGCAGCTCCTGGGGGAAAGGAAGGCCAGAGGTCTCCATAAAATCTAAACTTCATGTTGTCCTGGACAACTAATTACCTGGCAAGGAATGAATCCAAGAACTGTCCAACCAGTATAAAGCAGCCAAAACTTCATGTGATAGCACCTGCACCAGTGTAAACAGCCTGTCAATTCTTATCCACTCTCCATTTTACTTTGCATTGGGGAGGCCCACCTGGGAAAAGCAAAGCAAATAGAAGTAACCTCTATGGAATGACAGCCATTGGCTGGAAAACGTGAGTAAACCTTCAGCAAAGGAAGCAAGTCATTTTTTAAAATCCTTCCCAGTTCTCTTTTGCATGTAAGAATAAAGCAGCTTAATAAAATGACTAATACATTTTTGAGTGCTACATATATAATAGTAATAATGGATTGATCGGTCCTGCTGCACTTTTATTTGCCTGTAGCTGTTGTGTTTGAATTCCAAACTATTGCAATGTTGCCCTCCCTTCCAGAGAAGATTTTCATTTTTAGCTGCATTACTGAGATTAATCCTCCGCCCTCCCCTCCTCGAATCCCATTGATTTGAAAGGGGCCAGGATTTCAGCTGTAGACTTCAAAATCACATAAGAACAAAACAGCAACTCTGCAAAATCCTTAGACCAGTAGAAAACACTTGCATGCCTACAGTGTGGGCCAGATTTTTGAATGGAGCTCAGCATGTTGGGTGCAGATGTCTTTTGACAACCTGCCTAAAAGTGTCACAATGGGAGCAGCCAGGAGCTGAGCACTTTTGAAAATATGGACTCTTTTTATGTGCCTAAGTAGGAGGACTCTCTTGAGAAATCTGGCCAACTGGCGGTGCTGAACACCTGAAAATTTGGTCACCTCTAGGGAATTCATACATACTGTACTTAAGGGAACCTCTGCATGGTCCACATAAGAGTTAATTTGGAAGAGGCAACTTCTTTCAGAATTACACTAGAAATATTGTTGGTGCCTTTTGGCTAGGGTGACCTGATTTTTCAAAGCAAAAGAGCTAGGACAGTATCTCCCAGGGATTTGGGGTCTGTGTGAGTGCATGGCGGAGAGTCAGTAATTGAGAGGTACAGACTCGGGAGGGTTTTGACAGCTTGGAGGGAGAGGCTGGAATCGCTGCTCTCCTCTTGCCTTTTTGTGCAGCTACACGTTGTGGCTAGGAATAGCTCTGAAGCAGTCTTCAAAAACTTGGGTGAGGGGAGGGGCTATGTTTAATGTAAAGCTGACCAGAGGGCTTGAATGGCCCTGAATCTGAGAGAGTCACAGCTGGTTAACCTGATTACTGGTGAGAAGAATGTCAGGCTGGCTACAAATGACCAGCCTGGCAAGTGGTGGCATCTGAATTTCATATCCACTTACTCAGCTTGCTGTCAATTTTGTTGGCTTGGCTGGTGGTTCCTGCAGGCTGCCAGAGTCTACAGGGGATTACAATGCCTGGCACATAATTCTTTTTGAGGGGCTCTGAAAACCAGGACACTGACAGTTTTCATTGACATATTGGAGTAAAACTTGGGAAACTGAGTCACAAGTCCATCCAATTTAGGCTTAATCAATTTTTGCCTTTATTTATACAATTTCAGAGAGAATTATTGCCACTTATAGTGTCTGGACATACATTTATGCCAGACAAATAACAACAGACTAGACAGAATTGGTAAATGGGCCCAAGTTACCATATTCCAGGGAATCATTGCCATCTCTGACCCCTGGGTCTTGTCTTTCCTTCAGTTTCTGGTCTGGTGTTTCTCCAGTTTGGTCTCTTATACATTTCTATATTATAGATTACTTAACCTTTATCCAACTGGCTTTTAACACACCAGCCCTTTGGGTTTGTGGTAACTTGTACATTATGCATGTACAAGTTTCAATTACCCAACTTCTGCATTTTTTTCTGCTGGTTTTGCAATTTCAGTGCCATGTTATTTTTTGTCACCCTGCCCTGGGTCTTCCCAGAAAAAGGTTTTGTTGTTGTTGCAGGTTTGAATATTTTTATCTCAAAACTTCCAGCACAATATGTTACTTTTGTTTTGTCAGCAATAACCACATTTTAAGCAGCTCAGCAATGTATATCAAAGAATTGGCAAAAACACACACTTGCCAGCAAGGCGTTGGCCTAAGTGTCTCCTTATCTGTACTCATTCACTATACATAATTACACATCATTAAAATATAACAAAGCTTTTAATTTTACCATTTAGCAATCCTTCATTTTTATTTTTCAGTGTTATAAGTCAGTTTATGTTAGCCTCTTAATATATTTCGGGAGGGGAGTTTGGAGAGCACACTATGATTCTGTAACGAAGATAAAAAATGTTGATATTTAACATGAGTTTTTCATTCAAAGTCCAGTTTTGTTTGTGAATCATTATCAAGAAACTACATTAGAAATTTTCCTGCAAATGAATTTTGAGAGGTGTCTCAATTTTAGGGCCTTGATAAAGTTGCTTTTAATGGTACCCCAACAGATACATTTGCCTATTTCAGGGTATGATCCGTGCGGAGAGTTCTTAAGATTTAATGCTTGTAACTTGTTCCTTCTGAGTCTATTGATACCCTACTTGAAAGTTTTAATGATGGAATTTGGAGGAAGCTCAGAGGCATTTGTCTCTTAGGGCATGGCTACACTTGCAGATGTACAGTGCTTTGAGTTAAACCAGCCTTTGTAGAGCGCAGTAGGGAAAGTGCTGCAGTCTGTCCACACTGACAGCTTCAAGCGCACTGGCATGGCCATATTTGCGGCACTTGCAGCGGCATTGGGAGTGGTGCATTATGGGCAGCTATCCCAGCATGCAAGTGACTGCAACGTGCTTTTCAAATGGTGGGGGTGGGGTGGAGTGTGACAGGGAGTGTGTTGTGTGTATGTGGGGAGAGAGAGAGTGTGTGTTTTTGGGGGGCGGAGAGCATGTCAGCATGCTGTCTTGTAAGTTCAGACAGCAGCAGACCCCCTCTCCCCCCCGCCTCTCTCTCTCACTCTCAGCATTCCACACTAATGGTTGCTTTGTGTCGGTGCAGATAAGCAGCCGGCTGTCAGAAATGGAGCTTTCAAAGGGCATATCCGCATTCCTGCTGCGATTCAAAACAAAGACAAGAGTGGCCACTTGACTTAAGGGGATTATGGCATGTTTCCGGAGGCCGATCAGAGCGCAGTAATGCAACACCCTGTTCACACTGGCGCCGCGGTGCTCCAGCGGGGGCACAGCAAATGTTATTCCACTCGCCGAGGTGGAGTACCAGCAGCGCTGTAGCCGCGGAGTCAGAGCGCTCTACGTGCCTTGCCAGGGTGGACGGGTAGTGAGCTAGTGCGCCTGGGGCTCCTTTATTGCACTGTAACTCGCAAGTGTAGCCAAGCCCTTAATGTGTGGTTTAACCCCAGTTGTTTTTAAAACTTTCCTCCAGACTCAATTACTGTTGTTTAAGACACAACACTTCCTCAATAGTAAGTGGAAAGGATGACTTGTGTAATATATTGGTCTTGACTTAATTACTTTTACATAGATATAAAAACATTTTTTGGCTGTGTGAATATTTAAGTAAGTGCCAGCGTGGAAGTTGGTTGATTAAATTGCGGAGGAATATTTTGAAAGTAGTCATCAACCTGGCTAGATCCATACTGAATGGATTCCAGTATGGGTAGGTTGCATGTTAGAACTGATGTAAACCCACATTAAACAGGGTATTGTAACTGAAAGATACGTTTTAATCTGTATAGTTCACTGCCAGATCTGAGGAAATGAACTCTAAGTGTAGAAATAAGAAAAGAGACGGGGTCTAACTGACAGAATGCTCTTTTAACTAGTTAAATCCATGTTTGCAACCTTGTTTGTGGTTAACCACTTCTAGATGATGTCATGAGCCTTCTTTTACTGGGACTGTTAAAATGCAATGGAGCAATAATAAAATTCACAATTAGATTTAATTTCTCAGTGTTTTGTTTGTTTTTTTATGACTGTTCCTGGCTTTGAGAGTGGTGTTATTCTTTTTCTTTTTGTTGCAGTGAATTTAATCAGCATATTAAATGGTTGTAATCTGTTGTGGTTGAACAATAATAGGAAGAGATACTTAATGGTTTGCTTGTAGTAATCCTACAATATATGCCTGTTTGTCCTGCTACTTCTCTGTTTCAGAGGCTTCTACTGTAGGTGAAGTGTTAGTAATTTTTCTAATATGGTAAATCACATATCTGGTCATATGCAAGATATGACATGAAGCCTCGCAGAAATCCTTTTAAACAAATATGACTGAAAATGGCCACAGCCTATGGGTTGCCTTGGCTACAGCTGTGCATAATGAAACCTGACTTTTTGTTTCTTTGCCATCATGGATGAAGTTTATGGAAAGTACTTAAGTACAACAGTGACCTCGACCTTTGCTCAGCAGTTAGTCGTTACAATTGAAGATGTTTGCTATTGGCTTACCAGTTAAGTGATGGTTGATGTAGAGCTTTTGGGTTATGCTGGTTGGGTCCCCTTGTTTGCTACTAGTCACATTTATGGTAGAGATTGCAGTACATATATTTTCAACCATAAGGGCAAATGTACTACCCAGCACTCAGCCAAAGTAGTCTGATCAGGTAGACAGATGCCTGGGTTACGTTCCCTCAGACTATGCCATGCCTGCAGAGCTGTTCTGTAGAGGTTAATTCAGCTCAATGGCTGAAATAGCCTCCTTCAGCTTTTACCCAGTCCACACATGTGGGGAGAATGAAACTATCAGTGCAGTAGTGGGTCCTCCATCTTCATCACTCCCCTTGCCAATCTGTGTCCTGGCCCCTCCTCCCCTGCACCTTCCATACAGGGTTCTTTCCCTGGGTTGGGCTCTGTGCAGGAGTTGCACATCCCCTATTTGCCACCACATTGCCACTTTCTCTCATACGGTGATGTGCACTGATTCCACTGCCAACAAACACTTTGCACTGGGACTAATGGCAGTTATTCCCTCATTTCTGTTTTAAAGGTGTCAGCTGGAATCTGGGTTGCTTAATGACATTAAGGGATTGATCCTGCAATGGGTTTGAGCATCCACAGCTATTGACTTCACTTGGAGAAGAGAGTGCTCATCATCTTGCAGTATTGGGTCCTCAGTACAGCCCTTTGGCTCCTGGCAAGTTTTATTTTATTTCTTTGTATGAGATAAAACAACCCTATCCCAGGCTTGAAGCACCTTAAACCTGTCACTGTGGCTTTCATTTGGGCGAAGTTTGGAGACCAGAACAGTGGTTCTCAAAGCCGGTCCGCCGCTTGTTCAGGGACAGGCCCTGGTGGGACAGACCGGTTTGTTTACCTGCAGCATCCGCAGGTTCGGCCGATCGCGTCTCCCACTGGCCGCAGTTCGCCGCTCCAGGCCAATGGGGGCTGCGGGAAGCGGCGTGGGCCGAGGGATGTTCTGGCCACAGCTTCCCACCGCCCCCATTGGCCTGGAGAGGCGAACCGCGGCCAGTGGGAGCCGCGATCGGCCGAACCTGCGGACGCGGCAGGTAAACAAGCCGGCCCGGCCCGCCAGGGGCTTTTCCTGAATAAGCGGCGGACCGGCTTTGAGAACCACTGCTCTAGAATACAATTTTCTTTGTGGTCTCTGTTGATGAGTCTCACTTGGATTACATTTTATTTCTCTAATGCAGGGGTTCCCAAACTGCGGACCACAGCCCAAAGGTGGGCTGCGACGTAGTCCCTGGTGGTCCACTGGCACAGCTGCATTCTCCAATCAAGCTGGGGTGGAGGTTTTTTTTTGGGGGGGGGGGGGGCATGTAGTGGCATTGCCCCTTCCCCAAAAAACTGCATCCTTCCTTTCCATTCCCCTCCCGACCCTGGTCCTTGCTCCAGGGCACATGGCCCCATCCACTTGCCCTGCCTGACAGAGCCTACATAGGAAAAACATATGGGTCTGCACTCAAGGGCTGGAGTAAACAGGGGGCTGAAAATTGAAGATGAGATCAGGTTGAGCCTCACTAACATATGTCCCCCCCTGGAAAAACTGTGCAAAGAGAAGCAGGCACATCCATCCCATTAAGAAGACTCCGGGTCTGTAAGTTATTTTGTTTTAATTTACAATATTTGATACTTTTCTAATTAGTAAAGAGTAGGGTTGAGTCTTTACTTAAACAGCACAGATTTTACACTATAAACAATTGAAAACACAATATAGTGTTCAAAGTTGGACAAATATTTTGTTTTAAAATCAACAAATAATGTGTGGGTTTTTTTTTTTAAACAATTTTGTTAGCGCTGTGTTGCTTATTAATCTGTTTTATACAAAATTGTGTTTTCCCTGTTTGAACACCACATTTTGCTCTCAACATTTTTTTAAAGTGTAGTTTTACTAAAACTGTTTGGTTTCAAAGATCTTGAAGCATTTCTTTGAGTGCATATTGCTAGGGATTTCTATCATTACAATTGTTTACATTAAAATGAAAAGGAAACACGCATTGTTTATTTACAGTGACATTTATATGTAGGTAATAATTCAAATTAATAGTTTTCCTCAAGAAGTGTTAATAGTGGCCTGCAGTGCCTACTGCAGTTGCACAGGTGGGCCTCAGGGGAATAGAGTCTGGGAACTCCTGCCTTAAAATACCATATTTTGTGCCAGAATTGACATGCCAAGGAAGATTTCCAAGTGGAGTTTTGGCATGTATTAGACATCAGCAGTAGTGACAATAAAGGTGTGAAGCTAAGATTGCCTTCTGCAAGGGCAGTTTATCCGAGGGCGAGGGAAAAACATAAACTGAACAATAAAATTACAGGGAAAGCTTCATGTTTACTTTACTCATTTTACTACTGCAGGAAAAAAGTGTAATATACTCACAACATATTGTGAGTATATTACATGTAAATATAGTTAGTGTCCTTTGAAGAGGTAGCTAAGAGACATGGGAATCCTTTGAGAGGCTCAGGTAATAGCTATAATCCGTCAAGTGGTCATTCTCATCTAGCAAAATCCTCTTAGTATAGTTGAACAAACATTCACCAGTAAAGCTTGTTTTTTCTGTACCAGGGATGCAGTTGTTAAACAACTTCTTCCAAACCCACTTTGGGACTGAGTTCAATCATTAATCTCAATACAATATTGTTGGCTTCTAACAGTATCTGGTTTAGAGTAGATGACATTTATTACATTAACCCTTTGTAGTCATTTAGGGATTTTTCCAGCCACAAAGAGCACCACATGTTTTTTTTGACAATCTGCTATAGCTGTGGTCTAATTACAATTCTGCTCTGGACACAGATAAGTTTGCCATCTTTTTGTCCCCTGGAAGAAAAAATATTCAGGGGTTTTATGTACCTCCATCCTAGCTACTCTGCAAATTTCAGGACTGGTGGCAGTTTTGGTGGTGATGTACATATATTTAAATCTCCCCTGAAATCTGAGGCTGATGTAATCAGCTTTACAGTAAGAATGGTTCAAATAAAGAACTTGGTTGTAACTCTTTCCCAGCCTGGATGCCTTTGCCATGAAAGGGTTAATAATGACTTAGTAGCAGGTTGTGTGCATGGATGCACTTTCACTTCCTGAATGTTGACAAATCACCCAAATATCTTTCTCTGCTGGACATATTGACCTGTCATTGCAATGATCAGTGGTTCAGAAAACTTCCTGAATTTTTAATCCAAGTTTTAACAGAAGTGGCTTTGGCTGCATATGTGTTTCCTGCAGTGTAATGGCCAATAATGTATTCGACGTGCAAGGGCAGTTCCTGGAGGCTGCAGCTATAATGGTATGCTAAACACTTAATAAAAAGCACAAAAATATTTTTCTTCACCTCAGAAATATGTGCCACAACACCTATTAATGTGGTTTTTCTACATTTTGATCTCGCCAGTGTGCAACAATTCAAGAAAAAGTAAAGCTTAAGATCAAATTTCAGAGCATGACTTGGGGGTCTTGAATAATTACTACCATGTCAAAACTACAAATTATTGTTACTTCCATGATCTTTACAGCATTACTTGCATGCTTCTGGCTGGTTTCTCTCTCTGTGTATGTATGTGCATATCATCCAAAACATTTTGCGTCTGATTCAAGCTGATGATAAACATAGATGCCCCTCAGAAAACCAAGTTCAATCTTGTAATACACTTCATTTTTTTCCTGAGGCCCATATTTTAGCTTAAATTTGCAGTGGAATTCCATGCATTGGGAGTGATGTTCATAGAGTACAGGCAATATACAGGCCTAAGGAAATCTATCCAAACTTTAATTTGGATTAAATTAAACTGCTGGCACAATTAATTTCTGTTGCCGTCTATCTTGGCCAGACAATAGCTGGACATAACAACAGCTGGACATAACCATAGTATTTATAACTCTCTATATTGGATTTGGTTCAAGATTGTCTCATGTAGTGCTACAGAAGCCTCAATTGTTTGCAATGTGTGTATTTCAGTAAAAGCATCTGTTGTGCAATTCCAAAGATACTTTGTGCAAAGAAAATGATGCTGTCCCATCAGAGTATGATCTTGGAAATAATTTTAAGATCTAACTGAGCTGTAGTGTCTTTGCTAGGACAGAATAATTTGGTTTTGGTTTAATGAAGCTCTAATTGTACAGAAATGTAAGAATGTGCAATAGAAAAGTCCCAAAGTCCATGCTTTCCATGTGCATGCGTGCACAGCTGTCCAAGGTCCCAGGTGTGTGCGATGCTAAGTGTTTCCTGACTCCATGAAATCCCCTAGGAACTTTGCTATTGTTATTGATTTTATGTGGGAGACTATGGTGGTGGGCAGCAGTATAAAACCCTAAGATAGAGTACAATCAATTTCAGTTGACTTCCATTGGAGTTAAGGATGCACAGTTTCTCACAGGGTTTCTACCCTTTAAAACACATGGGCTATGGGAAATATTTAGGGTTTTTTTTAGAAAGCAATTGTATTTATCTTTAAAAAATCACATAGTATTTTCAACAAGTGAGCTCCACTGGTCTTTTTTCCAAGTCTGGTTTTCAGGGATGTTACAGGAGAAACATGAAGTTTGAAAGACAACTATTAAAGATATTTTACCCTTCAATATATACTGGAGTGCAATATTACTGTCTTAATGAACATTCGGCACTTTTCTGTAGCTTGTGAGATTTCTGAATAATGCCTTGTGCATTCACTCTGGACATGGGGCAGACAGTGTCATTGTAATCTTATTTTTAGTGTGAAAATAAGGTACTAATAAGACAATTGGCATTTTTCTTCCTTGTCTGTTTCAACTTTAATATCTTGGGCTTATTCTAGAAAAATAAATTCTTGTGGTAGCATTAAAAGACGGTATCAAGACAATGGAAGAATACAAGACACCATTGCAGAAAGAGAGGTCAATGATGATACATACTATTATATTTTGTGCTTGAAAAGCAAGAAAAATGGAACCCAAAATAAGTAGAGTATAACTTTTTAAAGAAATAGTCACAAACAGCAGAATGATGAGGTACCAGGAGTAAAAGTGATGTTCCCCTGCACCTTCCCACACACCAGATCCTTGAGAGGAGAAATTGCTTTGTAAATGCAGAAGACCGAAAAAGTCAGCCTTATTCTAACATGGGACTGTCAGCAGGCCTCAAATGAAGCTTTTGGGAATGATGAAAACTTTAAAAGCTCACTTTTATCACCACACAGAGGTTCATACAGGGCTGCTTAGAGGGTTAATCTGTAATGACAGACACAAGCAGAGAGACTGGTTGTACACCGTAGACCAGAAATCCAAAACCTTTTTACCAGTCCTGGCTTCTATTTTTTCCAGTCTTAATTTATAGATATTTCCTGATCATAAGCAGCTGCCATATTAGCATGGACAAGGTCTATCTACTCCAATATCCTGTCTCCAACAGTGGTCAGTACCAAATGCTTCAGAGGAGTTTTCTGACTTTTCGGGATAATGCTTCTAATGGTTCTGTATTGTCCAATGAGAAATTCTACAGAATATTACCCTGAATCAGCAGGAATCATAGTCCTTATAGCTTTCACTAGGATTTGTATCAGGCTTTTGGGAGCCTACAATACCTTGTTTCACACTAAGAACTGGATTCAGTGTGTCAGTGGCCACAGAGGGAAGCTGGCACAAGGCCCCTGGAAGGTAGGGTTCTAGTCTGGGCTCTGAGGAGAGGGTACACAGCTTCATGACCCTGATTCAGCACAGCATTTATGCAGGTGATAATGTTCCACTGCAGTAAATGGAATGTAATCACATGCTTAAATGTTTTGCTAAATTGGGATCTATGTAATTTAAATACAGAGGGCCAGATTCTTCTCTTATTTACTTCAGTGTGTAGGTGGGGTCACTACTGAAGTCAGTCTAGATACTCTGGGTTGTGTAATTGATAGCTGAACCTGAAGGAGACTGAAACATGGTGAGATACAACAGAACAGACTTGGAAGTTTAAACCTTATGTGAAGTTATTTTTGTTATAGCTGAATTTACTGAGTTGACATACTATCCACACCAACCCTCTGGGGTAGGTAAGCTTTTTGCAGAAGTGTAGAGACAGAGCCACAGACCCGGTGAAGTGATTTGTCCAAGGTCACACAGAATGTGAGCAGTAGAGCTGGGAATAGAGTCCAGGAGTTCTGGCTCCCAGTCTCCTGCTCTAACCATGCGGCAGCACTGCGTTCCCTATCTTTGAGAAAAACAACAACTCCAAAGTAAAGCGGCTGCGTGTATCTTTTTAAATATTATGATACATTTCAAGGAAGCTGCACAACTCTTGTGATGTAATATGATTAAATCTGTTGCAAGAATTATGCTCTGGAGCAGTTTATTGTTTTTTATATTATGGCGTCTCTATGACTGGAGTACTTTATGAATGCCTGAATTTAATTTGATGAATAAGAGTTGCTGCGTGCTTGAGCATCATGTTATATCAATCTCTGACATTAGGGCAGTATTTCCCTGACACCATTTGCTTCAAGCCCTTGGGGGAAAGTCTTTCTTTTGGAATGTTCTTTTAATCATGACATATGTTTTTTGTTTCTGGACTTTACACATTAACTTTGAACTTCAGAAGGATGTGAGAAGCATAGACTTCTATTACATGGTTTGGCTCTCAGCCCACAGAAACTAGCAACAGCCACCTTCATTTCATTAAAAACAAAATTTGAAGAATTTTAGGGTCATAGCCATCAATCTATCATCACAGTTTTCTCAAGGAGGCATGCAACGCTCAAAAAATAAAATATAAGGAAGGAAAATTGCTGAATGAGGTAGGTCATCTTAGGAGATTTTTGATGAAAGCATTAAAGCTTTCTGTTTAAGTTTCTGTAATGGAGTCAACAAAGCATCAAATGTGCAAACTGTTTTGAAAAGGCTGAGCAGTACTGTATATTGCTGGATCTTGATTTAACTTTGGTAATACACACTTTATAGAAAAGCTGTTGGTACTCTACCCGTGAAGATATTGTTTTCCTACTTGAAGAACTGCCACTCAGGAGATTTGATTTTTATTATATGTTCCTCATCCCTTTGAAATACAACACTTCAATTAGCCCCAGGATAATTTAAAATAGAAGGCTGGTTTCATACTTGTCTACCACACCAATAGCCTAACTTTTAGCAAATTAACTGTAACTTCTCTTAGAAAATACCCAGAGCATTGTGTCTAGCTCAATGCACAGTATTGTTCAAAAATCAGAGTGGTTTGAATGTCTCAAGAATGGGATAGAAAATTATACTGAAAATTAGAGCTGGTCAGAAAAATGTTGACAAAAACAAAGTTTTAATGGAAATCAAATGTTGTGAACATTTTCACTCTCCCCATACACCCCTTATTTTTGATCCCCTCCACTGAAAATATTATAGTCCTTTTATATAAATTGATGGCTCACTCTTACCTGGAATATTATGTTCAGAGACCTGACCCCTTCTCAAAATTAGATATGGAGAATATTGAAAATGTCCAGAGATGGGTGACAAAAATTATTAGAGCCATGTAGAGACTTCTGTATGAGGAGAGATTGAGAAGACTGAGATAGTTTAGTTGAGAGGAGAGATGAGAACACAAAATATGGAATGGTAGAGAAGAGGTAAATCAGGTGCTCCTGTTTACCTTTTCTCATAAAACAAAAATAAGGGAATAGAATAAAACTGAAAGACAATATATTAAAAGATGATAAAAGGAAATTTTTTACACCATATATAATTAGTCTTCAAAACTCCTTGCCACCACATATCATAAGATCTTATGTAAATAATGAGATGATCCACACTTACAATGAATCCACAATTATTTCTTATAGGACAAAGTTATCAAGGATGTGAGCCCTTTTGCCTCAGGTCCCTTCTGGTGTAGGAATCTCTGAATCTATAATCAAATCACTAACTGATATGGGCTAGGTCAAGAAACTCCCTTTATGGGCAAGGTATTCCACTGTGGTGGTTCTTGCACCTTCCTCTGAAGCATTTGGGATTAGCCACTGTTGGAGACAAGAGAGCAGTAATGTGTCATGTATGCACAGACTGTTTATGGGGATGATTTTGAGTTCTTATTCCCTGTGTAAACATTTCTTCAGGACTATTTATATCCCTTGGAAAAGAATCCATGGCATTTTCTGTGTTCAGTTTCCACTGCATGTTCCTAACATCCATTTTCTTCCGGGAAGAAATCTCAATACCTTTTTGTTGCTGCCCTTTGTAGCTTGATTTCTGTAACTGAATAATGTTCTGCACAGTCCGTATGCTGCTGGCTGCTAAACTGTCGTGTTGATGAGAGATGCCTCTTGTTACCAAGTTCTCCATGACCTTTACAGGCCTCAAACAGGGACAACTTTGCAAGTATTTTGTATGCTTGCCATATTTGCAAATCCACTCTTCCTCAATGCCCCAAGCCTAAAATTTCTATTATTGTGGCTTTGGGGGAGTAAAAGGGGTGACTATAATATTTTTATGATGTATCTTTTTTTTTTTTTAAATAAGGTGAAAAATTGATTTTTTTGAAAGGCCTCCCTGTCAGGGGCTAGTTTAAAACATGATATTAAATTACTTATTTACTAGAGAGTAACGTCTGGAGCTGTGCAGTCCATTTGCAATCAAACTCATTTTATTACAAAAAGTCTAGTCAGTTTCACAGAAAGCTTTGCCAAGGATGAACAGGTCATGGGGACTCAGAGGAAGGGATGAACTTGTAGTTTTGCACAACACTGGAACTTAGGAGATCTAGTTCTATTTGTAGCTCTGCAGGCAATTCTAGTGTGACTTCATATGGGATAAATGACGACTTATTTAAGGACTTTCTTAAAATGGGGCTGTGCAGATAATGCACATTTGTCATTTAAAAAAAAATCCATTGTCTCATTTACTGCATTTTTTGACACGTTTTTTTCCTCTGCTGGGACTCATTGTGCTGTGATTGTGTGTGTCAAGTTGGAGATTGCTACTAACATTGGATAGTAGGAAGAGTTGTAGCATCTGCTGCTAATAGTGCTATTAACTTGTAATGCTCAAAGTCGAAGGAAGGCTACATTCTAGTCACACTGCTATCAGCTAATTCTTGTAGTGCCACCAAATTGTATTGGTAGAGCTGTGGCTAGCCACTAATGATGCATGTAACTAATGGTGTGAACTGTTGCTAGAGCTTGTGAGAGAATACATTCACTGTTTCTTTAAATCTACATCAGGAAGTCAGGTAGGAGGAAAGCTAGGGAAAGTTTTAGGTAGTAGCTGGACAGTGAAGAAGAGAGGGGAAGAGTAGCTTCTTGGGCTAATGCTGTTTCCTTATTCTAACATTGTTCAGTGTTAGAAGGGGCTCTTTCTGTACTTCTTTGCCAGTGTCACATGACAGTGCTGATCACTGATCAATGCTTAGCTTCCTTTCCCTGATTTCAGGGAACTGAATGCTGATCAAACTAATGCTCTCTGCTGCTAGCCATTAGACCAGAACTGAGCCCTCTGACCATCTCTCTTCCCTCATCATGTGGCGCTACCAAATACCTAACATTTGTTTGAGGGAGCAAGACTAAGGAAAATCCATGCTTGGAGATGGCTTGGAAGACACAGGAGGAGCTAAAATTAAAGTCAGGGAGAAAGTGTGGTGGCTGGGGGGGAGAAAAGGAGGGGGGCTTTCCAGTTACAAAAGGGTACAGAAGGAGTAGGGGAGGGGAGAAGTTATTGCTGGGAAGCTGTATGCAGGGCTGGTGATGCACCCGTATAATATATAATTGTAAAAGATATTGGCTGCATAGTAAGTAGTTCCTGTCTGTTCTGTGAAATGAAATTTACCTTGAGAACAGTAAGTTACTTCTTCATGTCTGTATTTTGTTCTTCATCCCAAGGTCATGCATGAGTGCTGCAGAAGATCTGTTGTGTGAAAACAGCTCTAATGCCAGCCACCTGCCGTAAAGCCTGCTCCATGTTTGTAAATGATCACTTTGACCTTGTGAAGTGCATCTTTTATTTAATGAATAATTCATCTTTTATTGAAATACACAGTTGAATCCCTAATAGATGTTCTGGGGTATGAATAGTAGGACTGTTTGCTGAGTGAAAAGACAGATTTATCCTGAAACCTACTTATAGTATTTAGCCCTCAAAGTTAACTGGCTCACTGAATCCTTCCTGTGTCCACTATTAGGACTTTCTTGTTCTGGAAGTTGATTTTGTATCTATATTAATTTCTAAATATTTTGTAGATGTTCATGCTTCTATCACTCCTGTATAATTTTTTATTACTTTTGCCAGATAATCTGATACAAGATTAACATAGCATTTGAATTATTATTCTCTTCTCTCAAACTGAAGGCTGTTGCAGAAGGCAAAATGCTGAAATTTTTCCCTTGGGGTTACTTGAACTGCAAAAACATTCTTAAATTTCTTAACACAAGTTACTGAAAGGTTAGTTATTACAAAGCTGTGTGCTGGTGGTGCTGCTGCTGTTGTATGTAATTGATCCAGTCCTTCATCTTACCAATATACAGAAATTGAGGGCCCGCTTATTTTACAATGTGAATGGTTTTTGTATCACATCTTAAAAAGTGACGTTCTGTCTGCCCCTATGTGGACATTAGAGATCCTGTTTAAGCTTTGCATAAAATTAGTGGTTTGCCTCTGTGTCCTTGAACAAAATGTCCTTTTCTTGAATTCTAATTACTTGTTTCTCATTTCCTAAAATTATTTGAAAATGTGCAAGGAAGGGGTTGTTTTGTTTTTAAACCAAGGGCCAGTAAGATGGTGTGCTCTACCTGAAAGGGATGTTCTGTAACTTGGAAACAGATTATGGGGATCGGGTAGGGGGAGAGGGTAGGTATATTTGAGATTGCTTAAAAGCAAGGCATGTGACCTACAGGTGTAGAATATACACTAATTGTAGTTGGCCTTACCCCCATTAAATTAGTCCTCCTGCTTTCTTTAGCTTGTTGAGAAAATTGCAAATGCACTGCTTCATGGTTCCTTGGCAGTTAGGAGTTTAGCAGGACACTGATACCTAGTGGATTTCAAGACAGACTCCCATTGTTTATAATTAAAATCTGCCAAGAACTTATCAGATGCTGTGTGTATTGAAGCTCTTTCTTTTAGGGTAAGCTCTAGTACTGTTGAGGAACTGATCTTAATTATTGATCTTTATTTAATAGTAATCACTCTGAAGGAGAAAAGCTTATTCTGTTTCCAACTCTCTCCACATGGTTTTGATCCAGAACAAAAGAATAGCTAAGATGTATTTGTGACACTTGGCTGTGGCTACTTGCAGTGTTAGTGCACTGACAGTGGATTTTCTCAGGAATGGACCTGTCAAGTTCTTTTGTCTAGTTTGTGGTGTGTTTTCACCTATGTGGTATTCAGATTTTATTTTTCAGTGATGTCTTCTTTCCTTTAAAGCAATAAATCACCAGGTAATGCATCAGGACTTGACATAATTGAAATGTTTGTGTGTATAGTTGGGAACTATATAAACTGATTTTTTTTTAAATTGGTATTACTTAGAAGCCCCAGTCATGGAACAGCATCTCATTGTACTAGGCACTGTACAAATACAGATCAAAATGTGATGGTCCTATTTGCCAATATCCATAGATATAGTGGTTAAAGCATAGGAGTTGTAATAAGAAGATGTGGAATCTAATCCTGCAACTTCCTGTGTAGATGTGGGCACACAGGTCTGTGCTGGTGGGGGTCTGTGCTGCAAGTAATAAGTCAAACTGCAATGCATGTGACCAAGGCAATGCAGGGCCGGGTGTATTCAGTTGCTCCCCATAGGAATGTGCTACTTATGGTGTACTACTTATGGCTGCCAGTCCTGATGCTCTGAGCGGCATGGTAAGTGGACGGGGATCAGGGGTGGTTGGATAGATGTGGGAGTCCTGGGGGGCCTGTCAGGGGTGTGGATAGGGGTTGGGGCAGACAGGGAGCAGGGGGGCTTGGATGGGGGGATGGGGTCCGGGGGGGGGGCGGATAGGAGTGTGGGGTCAAGAGCCAAGGAGCAGGGGGGGTTGGATGGGTGGGGGGTTCTGAGGAGGGCAGTCGGGGGTGGTGGGTCCCGGGAAGGGGTGGTCAGGGGACAAGGAGCAAGGGAGGGTGGATGGGTCAGGGGTTATGAGGGGGGCAGTCAGAGGGCGGGAAGTGGGAGGGGGCGGATGGGGGCGGGCTGTTTGGGGTGGCACAGCCTTCCCTACCCGGGTGTAGTGTATTAAATTTCTCCCCGTAGGAATGTGCTACTTACGGTGTACTACTTAAGGCTGCCAGTCCTGGTGCTCCGCAAGTAGCACATTCCTACGGGGAGAAATTTAATACACTACACCGGCGGACAGAACCCCCAACCGGCGGTGGGCTGAGTGGCTCTGGGGTTCCATCGGCCGGCTCCTGCCAGCCGAGGTCCCGGCTGCCGGCCCCACTCAGCCCGCTGCCGGCCTGGGGTTCCGTTCACCCAGGCTGGCAGCAGCTGAGCGGGGGCGGTGGCCGGGAGCCCGGCTGGCAGCAGCATGCCAGTAAAATTGGCTCGTGTGCCACAGGTTGCCGACCCCTGGTATACTGCATACAAGTTTAGTTCTCCTTTTCAGGCCTGCACTTTAATGTAGGACCTACTGGTATTAGTCTTTGGTAATGGAGCTATGTGACAATGGTGATTTTCCCCCTCCATTACTTTAAAGAGGCACCATCAACTTGAATATCACACTTCTCCCTGAAAACGTGTACTTCCTGTAGTTTACTCATAATTTCCAAGATGGCTGAACCATATCGTGAAGAAAAATCGTTTTTTCAGTTTGTTTACTTTAATTTGACAGCACCAGGTTCAAAGTCAGTCATTTTCTTCCCTGTTGAAAAGCCCCTCAAACACTTCAACAGGGGAAGAGGGAAAACCATATAACTTTTTGATTTTTTTTTTTAAATGTTAGGATGCAAAGGAAGCTCTATCAAAAACTGGCTTAAAAAACCACAAACCAGAAAAACTGTAGTCAGTTTCAAATTATTGCAGTTGTGTCCTTTGAGAGGTGTCAGGCTAACTTTTGGGACTCACTGGTGTGTTTTGGTGTAAGGGGTTAAAAATGGCTTTTCCACAAAGGACACAATGGGAGTATGGTGAAACCACACCAGCTTTTTCCCTAAAGTGTTTGCACTGCAGCTCCCATTCAGGGAAATTAATGGGCACTTAGCAAAGAAAATTAAACTATATCACTTTTAAACAATAGGCTTTGCTATAGACTTGTTAGCTGTTGCCATCTCTTGTTTCTTATCCCTTCTTTTAAGCAATGCTATAACTAAGCACTAGGATTGGGAGGGGAGATTGATGGGATCAGGGGCCAGACTTGCACAGATACTGCGTATTTGCAATCAAGTTATGTATTTAACTGAAGGGAAACTGGCAGCCAAGTAGCTTGCCAGTGTAAGTTTTATTAAATACCTTGTATAAGAGGCTATCTCCATTGTTCTTACCCTCTGTGCCTGTCATGTGGATTAGCAGTTTAGATTACTACTGTGGGTGTACAAATGTTATAATCTTAACTGCTAAGAAACAGTCTAGGCACATCTAAGTCAAATACACCTGCTGAATGTATTAAGTATATCCTACCAACCCTTTGATACCAATGAAGTGGATGATAGCAGCACAACAGGTGTGGCAAGGGGACTAGCAGTGAAAAGGTTGATTACAACAGTTGAGTAATCAGATTTAGGAAGGTTCAGGTTAGGTTCATCCAGCCTTGTATGAGCATCATCACATCCTACTACAAATAGTCTTCTCTTTTATGCAGATGATAGCTGATTTGCTTCCTGTGGCCTTGCTTTCATAGTTACTGCTTGCTTTGGTTTTTCAAACTGCAGTTTGTTTCCCCCCCTCTTCCTTTATGAATTAGCTGTTTATGATTAAACACTAATAAGCATGTTCTATAACACAGTTTTCAGGGTGGGGGTTGTTTCTAATGGCTTTATCGTTATTCAGTTTAAAGTGGGGCATAAGCAGGGTTCAATTGCTTTCTCCTCCATTTGGACCCCTAGATTAAAGAGAGATCCTGATATACTCCAGAGGGAATCTGATCCAGTCCTCCTTAGCTAGAAGGATGGTCTCTGGTACAGTATCTAGAAGCCTTGACAATCTGTTATGTTCCCACTGTTTTTTTTTCACTTCCCCTTGCTGAGAGACATTACGCCTGTTTAAATAGCTTCTGGAGCTCCTGGATTTTTCAAGTCCTTCGAGTTACTTGAGCAGTTAACTTTGTTCATAATTTCATCAATTCATGGGTGAGCCTTGCTACCTATCTATTCTGAAAGCCATCTTTCATGGAGACTTGGCAGTCACCCTTACCCTCTTGACTACTAGGCCTTTTACATGCTTTCCACAGCCCATTATTTCAATATGGCTTTCCTGATTTACTTTCCATGTGAAACAAATCCACTTCTCCGACGTTATGGAACACAAGAAACTTCATCTTACAATTAAAAAAAAAATGGAGAAAAGGGGATTAGGCTGGAATGACATCTTCAGTCTTAACTTCTGGATGTTCATTATAACAAAGTTCTCATATAAATATAACTGTATTCTACAGTTTTCTTTTTGGGTTCATGGAAACTGCTCAATGAATTTTTTTTTTGAAAATATAGGGTTAAGTCCTGGCCCTACTGAAGTCAATGGGAGTTTTGCCATTGATTTCAATAGTCAGGATTTCAGCCATACTAAAAAATGCACACACACCCCAAAAAAACCAACCAACCCGCTCCTGAACTTTGGACATTTCTGTCTTTTTGATCTAGCATTATTTATAGAGCTGGTCCAAACATTTTCAAATGGAAAAACCTTTTTTTTTTTTTTTGGTCTGAGAAATAGCCTTTTAAAAAAAATTTCCATAAAACATTTGCAATTAAACTGGAAATATTAACTCTTACTTTTTGTTTTATTACTTTCTTTCNGTAGGAATGTGCTACTTACGGTGTACTACTTAAGGCTGCCAGTCCTGGTGCTCCGCAAGTAGCACATTCCTACGGGGAGAAATTTAATACACTACACCGGCGGACAGAACCCCCAACCGGCGGTGGGCTGAGTGGCTCTGGGGTTCCATCGGCCGGCTCCTGCCAGCCGAGGTCCCGGCTGCCGGCCCCACTCAGCCCGCTGCCGGCCTGGGGTTCCGTTCACCCAGGCTGGCAGCAGCTGAGCGGGGGCGGTGGCCGGGAGCCCGGCTGGCAGCAGCATGCCAGTAAAATTGGCTCGTGTGCCACAGGTTGCCGACCCCTGGTATACTGCATACAAGTTTAGTTCTCCTTTTCAGGCCTGCACTTTAATGTAGGACCTACTGGTATTAGTCTTTGGTAATGGAGCTATGTGACAATGGTGATTTTCCCCCTCCATTACTTTAAAGAGGCACCATCAACTTGAATATCACACTTCTCCCTGAAAACGTGTACTTCCTGTAGTTTACTCATAATTTCCAAGATGGCTGAACCATATCGTGAAGAAAAATCGTTTTTTCAGTTTGTTTACTTTAATTTGACAGCACCAGGTTCAAAGTCAGTCATTTTCTTCCCTGTTGAAAAGCCCCTCAAACACTTCAACAGGGGAAGAGGGAAAACCATATAACTTTTTGATTTTTTTTTTTAAATGTTAGGATGCAAAGGAAGCTCTATCAAAAACTGGCTTAAAAAACCACAAACCAGAAAAACTGTAGTCAGTTTCAAATTATTGCAGTTGTGTCCTTTGAGAGGTGTCAGGCTAACTTTTGGGACTCACTGGTGTGTTTTGGTGTAAGGGGTTAAAAATGGCTTTTCCACAAAGGACACAATGGGAGTATGGTGAAACCACACCAGCTTTTTCCCTAAAGTGTTTGCACTGCAGCTCCCATTCAGGGAAATTAATGGGCACTTAGCAAAGAAAATTAAACTATATCACTTTTAAACAATAGGCTTTGCTATAGACTTGTTAGCTGTTGCCATCTCTTGTTTCTTATCCCTTCTTTTAAGCAATGCTATAACTAAGCACTAGGATTGGGAGGGGAGATTGATGGGATCAGGGGCCAGACTTGCACAGATACTGCGTATTTGCAATCAAGTTATGTATTTAACTGAAGGGAAACTGGCAGCCAAGTAGCTTGCCAGTGTAAGTTTTATTAAATACCTTGTATAAGAGGCTATCTCCATTGTTCTTACCCTCTGTGCCTGTCATGTGGATTAGCAGTTTAGATTACTACTGTGGGTGTACAAATGTTATAATCTTAACTGCTAAGAAACAGTCTAGGCACATCTAAGTCAAATACACCTGCTGAATGTATTAAGTATATCCTACCAACCCTTTGATACCAATGAAGTGGATGATAGCAGCACAACAGGTGTGGCAAGGGGACTAGCAGTGAAAAGGTTGATTACAACAGTTGAGTAATCAGATTTAGGAAGGTTCAGGTTAGGTTCATCCAGCCTTGTATGAGCATCATCACATCCTACTACAAATAGTCTTCTCTTTTATGCAGATGATAGCTGATTTGCTTCCTGTGGCCTTGCTTTCATAGTTACTGCTTGCTTTGGTTTTTCAAACTGCAGTTTGTTTCCCCCCCTCTTCCTTTATGAATTAGCTGTTTATGATTAAACACTAATAAGCATGTTCTATAACACAGTTTTCAGGGTGGGGGTTGTTTCTAATGGCTTTATCGTTATTCAGTTTAAAGTGGGGCATAAGCAGGGTTCAATTGCTTTCTCCTCCATTTGGACCCCTAGATTAAAGAGAGATCCTGATATACTCCAGAGGGAATCTGATCCAGTCCTCCTTAGCTAGAAGGATGGTCTCTGGTACAGTATCTAGAAGCCTTGACAATCTGTTATGTTCCCACTGTTTTTTTTTCACTTCCCCTTGCTGAGAGACATTACGCCTGTTTAAATAGCTTCTGGAGCTCCTGGATTTTTCAAGTCCTTCGAGTTACTTGAGCAGTTAACTTTGTTCATAATTTCATCAATTCATGGGTGAGCCTTGCTACCTATCTATTCTGAAAGCCATCTTTCATGGAGACTTGGCAGTCACCCTTACCCTCTTGACTACTAGGCCTTTTACATGCTTTCCACAGCCCATTATTTCAATATGGCTTTCCTGATTTACTTTCCATGTGAAACAAATCCACTTCTCCGACGTTATGGAACACAAGAAACTTCATCTTACAATTAAAAAAAAAATGGAGAAAAGGGGATTAGGCTGGAATGACATCTTCAGTCTTAACTTCTGGATGTTCATTATAACAAAGTTCTCATATAAATATAACTGTATTCTACAGTTTTCTTTTTGGGTTCATGGAAACTGCTCAATGAATTTTTTTTTTGAAAATATAGGGTTAAGTCCTGGCCCTACTGAAGTCAATGGGAGTTTTGCCATTGATTTCAATAGTCAGGATTTCAGCCATACTAAAAAATGCACACACACCCCAAAAAAACCAACCAACCCGCTCCTGAACTTTGGACATTTCTGTCTTTTTGATCTAGCATTATTTATAGAGCTGGTCCAAACATTTTCAAATGGAAAAACCTTTTTTTTTTTTTTTGGTCTGAGAAATAGCCTTTTAAAAAAAATTTCCATAAAACATTTGCAATTAAACTGGAAATATTAACTCTTACTTTTTGTTTTATTACTTTCTTTCCCCCCCCCCCTTTTTCCTCTTTCTTCTCTCCCCATTTCAATGGCAAAGGAGGGGAAAATGAGAAAAAAATGCAAAGAGGTAGGGAGAATGAAAATGGAAAGTTTCTATTAAAAATTCACTAAAAGTTTGGAATAAATGAAAACAAATTCTTTCTTGAAACCTGAACAACAAAAATGGCTTCTGATTCCTTCCCTCACCCACTCCCCAGATTCTCTCCTCCCACCCCATTTTTTAAAAAAGTTTTAATTATTTTGGTTGGGCGGTGTTCAAAATATAATTTCTTGGTATCCATATAATGGAACCTCTCTCTTCTGAGTACTAAAGAATGGTATATCAATAGCAATGCATTTTCCTAGTATCTGGATGATTGCCACTGTGGGTTAACAAAGCCCAGATTTTCTCAGGGAATGCAAGCACTGATATCTTCGCTGTTTCTATTAGGGCTATTAGCACTAGAATGAAGGCATCTCATTTTGTGTCAGGTGTGCACAAAGAGTGTTGCTGTTAGAGAGTGAAGTAAGAAACAGTGACTTTATGCTGCTCAGCTGTACACATTTTCAGAGGGAGACCAGGAGATGTAATCTGACATCTCATTAAACTGACCCCATTTCTACCTCTTCTTGTAATAATGTTACAGGAGTACCTAGAAATTTTATGCAAACACTATAAGTGTTGGTTCAAGAGAACTTCAGGCTAAGTGGTGACAGGTGCTGTAGCATGTATTAGCAAGTAGCTGTTTTTGTCTTAAACTGGATACGTAGAAATTATAAGAGTTTGTGATGGTCGAGTTCAGGATCCTGATACAAGGAAGAAAGGAGAGCAGTAGAACAGAGACCCTGGACTTTAGAAAAGCAGACTTTGACTCCCTCAGGGAACTGATGGGCAAGGTCCCCTGGGAGAATAACATGAGGGGGAAAGGAGTAGAGGAAAGCTGGCTGTATTTTAAAGAAACCTTATTGAGGTTGCAGGAACAAACCATCCCCATGTGTAGGAAGAAAAGTAAATATGGCAGGCGACCAGCTTGGCTTAACAGTGAAATCCTTGCTCGTCTTAAACACAAAAAAACAGCTTACAAGAAGTGGAAGATTGAACAAATAACCAGGGAGGAGTATAAAAGTATTGCTCAGGCATGCAGGTGTGAAATTAGGAAGGCCAAATCACACTTGGAGTTGCAGCTAGCCGGAGATGTTAGGAGTAACAAGAAGGGTTTCTTTAGGTATGTTAGCAACAAGAAGAAAGTCAAGGAAAGTGTGGGCCCCTTGCTGAATGAGGGAGGGAACCTAGTGACAGAGGATGTGGAGAAAGCTAGTGTACTAAATGCTTTTTTTGCCTCTGTCTTCACAGACAAGGTCAGCTCCCAGACAGCTGCACTCTGCAGCACGGTATGGGGAGGAGGTGACCAGCTCTCTGTGGAGAAAGTAGTAGTTCGGGACTATTTAGGAAAGCTGGACGAGCACAAGTCCATGGGGCCGGATGCGCTGCATCCGAGGGTGCTAAAGGAGTTGGCCGATGAGATTGCGGAGCCATTGGCCATTATCTTTGAAAAATCATGGCGATCGGGGGAGGTCCCGGACGACTGGAAAAAAGCTAATGTAGTGCCCATCTTTAAGAAAGGGAAGAAGGAAGATCCAGGGAACTACAGGCCAGTTAGTCTCACCTCAGTCCCTGGAAAAATCATGGAACAGGTCCTCAAGGAATCAATCCTGAACCACTTAAAGGAGGGGAAAGTGATCAGGAACAGTCAGCATGGATTCACCAAGGGCAAGTCATGCCTGACTAACCTAATTGCCTTCTATGATAAGATAACCGGCTCTGTGGATGAGGGGAAAGCAGTGGATGTGCTATTTCTGGACTTTAGCAAAGCTTTTGATACAGTCTCCCACAGTATTCTTGCCAGCAAGTTAAAGAAGTATGGGCTGGATGAATGGACGGTAAGGTGGATAGAAAACTGGCTAGATGGTCGGGCTCAACGGGTAGTGATCAATGGTTCCTTGTCTAGTTGGCAGCCGGTATCAAGTGGAGTGCCCCAAGGGTCGGTGCTGGGGCCGGTTTTATTCAATATCTTCATTAACGATCTGGAAGATGGTGTGGACTGCACCCTTAGCAAGTTTGCAGATGACACTAAACTGGGAGGAGTGGTTGATACGCTGGAGGGTAGGGATAGGATACAGAGGGACCTAGACAAATTAGAGGATTGGGCCAAAAGAAATATGATGAGGTTCAACAAGGACAAGTGCAGAGTCCTGCATTTAGGACGAAAGAATCCCATGCACTGCTATAGACTAGGGACCGAATGGCTGGGCAGCAGTTCTGCAGAAAAGGACCTAGGGGTTACGGTGGACGAAAAGCTGAATATGAGTCAACAGTGTGCCCTTGTTGCCAAGAAGGCTAATGGCATTTTGGGTTGTATAAGTAGGGGCATTTCCAGCAGATCGAGGGATGTGATCATTCCCCTCTACTCAGCACTGGTGAGGCCTCATTTGGAGTACTGTGTCCAGTTTTGGGCCCCACACTACAAGAAGGATGTGGATAAATTGGAGAGAGTCCAGCGGAGGGCAACAAAAATGATTAGGGGGCTGGAGCACATGACTTACGAGGAGAGGCTGAGGGAACTGGGATTGTTTAGTCTGCAGAAGAGAAGAATGAGGGGCGATTTGATAGCTGCTTTCAACTACCTGAAAGGGGGTTCCAAAGAGGATGGATCTAGACTGTTCTCAGTGATAGAAGATGACAGAACAAGGAGTAATGGTCTCAAGTTGCAGAGGGGGAGGTTTAGGTTGGACATTAGGAAAAACTTTTTCACTAGTAGGGTGGTGAAGAACTGGAATGGGTTACCTAGGGAGGTAGTGGAATCTCCTTCCTTAGAGGTTTTTAAGGTCAGGCTTGACAAAGCCCTGGCTGGGCTGATTTAGTTGGGTTTGGTCCTGCTTTGAGCAGGGGGTTGGACTAGATGACCTCCTGAGGTCCCTTCCAACCCTGAGATTCTATGATTCTATGATTCTATGAAGGGGAAAGTGATTTTAGTTTAAGTGTAAACATTTACCAGGGTACAATGATGGATCAGGAGCCTCAGTGCTCATGTTGAGATATTCGGGGGGATGGGTCCATTAAAAATAACTTGGACAGATACAATTCAGGCTTAATTACTTTGATCTATCACTTAATTATGGATGTTTGATTTTCTTTTTAAGGGATTTGTAGACAACAACCCTTCAGGGGCAGTGAGAGAGAGAGAGGAAAGACAGCTAGACTAACTTCTGAGATTTAGTGAGGACTCATTTTCAGTTTTGGAGGTAACTGAGTGAGAAAAGGCTGCAGAGTCAAATTTCTGGGCCTCATTCAGAGGTTCACAGCTCCCTGGTGTGGTGGGCATTACTAGGCTGAAACTAGACATATAAACAACATTGGAAATCGTTATCTGCTGGCCTACAAGTTAATCATTCTGACCTGGGAATGAGTCTAGGGTTGCTAACTTTCTACTAGCACAGGGGTAGGCAACCTATGGCACATGTGCCGAAGGCGGCACGCGAGCTGATTTTCAGTGGCACCCACACTGCCCGGGTCCTGGCCACCGGTCGAGGGGGCTCTGCATTTTAATTTAATTTTAAATGAAGCTTCTTAAACATTTTAAAAACCTTCTTTACTTTACATACAACAATAGTTTAGCTATATAATAAAGACTTATAGAGAGAGACCTTCTAAAAACATTAAAATGTATTACTGGCACGCGAAACCTTAAATTAGAGTGAATAAATGAAGACTCGGCACACCGCTTCTGAAAGGTTGCTGACCCCTGTACTAGCACAAAACCGAACACCCCTGCCTGCCCATTCCCAGAGGCCATGCCCATGCCCCACCTCTTCTGAGGCCCAGCCTCTGCTCGCTCCATCCCCCCTGCCTCCATCGCTCGCTCTCCCCCACCCTCACTCACTTTCACCGGACTGGGGCACCGGGGCTCTGTCTGGGGATGTGGGCTCTGGGATGGGGCCGGTGATGAGGGGTTTGGGGTGCAGGAGGGGGTTTGGGGCGAGGGATGAGGGGTTTGGGGTGAGGGGTGGGGCCTCCGGGCTGGGGCAGGAGGTTGGGGTGCAGGGCGGGTGAGGGCTCTGGGGTGGGGCTGGGGATGGTTTGGGGTGCAGGAGGGGGCTGGGGCAGGGGGGTGGGGTGAGGGCTCCAGCTGGGGGTGTGGGCTCTGGGGTGGGGCTGTGGATGAGGGGCTTGGGGTGCAGGAGGGGGTTTATGGCTGGGGCAGGGTGTTGGGGGTGTGTGGGGTGTGGGCTCTGGAAGGGAGTTTGGGGGCGGGAGGGGACTCCAGGCTGGGGCAAGGGGTTGGGGTGCGGGAGGACGTGTGTGGTCCTGGCAGCGCTTACCGTGGCTCCTAGAAAGCGGCCGCCAGGTCCTTGCGGCCCCTAGATGCATGGGCGGCCAGGGAGGCTCTGCAGCGCTGTCCTCACACCTGCAGGCACTGCCCCCGCAGCTCCCACTGGTTGCAGCTCCTGGCCAATGGGAGCTGCAGACCCAGCACTCGGGTAGGGGCAGCGCGTGGAGCCTCCCTGCACCGAGGGGCCACAAGGATCTGGTGGCCACTTCCGGGAGCCACGTGGGGACAAGGCAGATAGGAAGCCTGCCTTAGCTCTGGGCCCCTACTGCTTTGCCGACCAGACTTTTAACAGATGGAGCAGGCCCCATCTGTCTGTGGTGTTTATATCATATAGGTGTCTGAGCACAAGCAAGTACATACCTACTGTGAGTGAAATGATTTATTGCCAAAGCACATAAGCAATAGAAACGTGTTACTCAAGCACCAACATCAAGAGCAGGATCAGGTGGTCATGGAGGATGGTAAGAAACCTCAGACGCTTCTTTGATTTTTCCTGTACTTGGATTCTGAGTTCCATGACTTTTTCTTTTTCTTTGGTGGATTTATTTAGGAGGGGATAAGCTGCAGGGAAGGGAGATTGCAGGGAAAGGAGGTGCAGGGGACAAGGAAGGGGTGAATAGGGTAAGAGAGTGACACTGAGGTGAAATGACTGAAGGAGAAGGAGTGGGATGGCTAAAGGAAACAGCCAATCAGCACAGGGCAGAGAAAGTCCAGTGAAAACTGTAGAAAGGTCTCAAAAGGGCCAAAGGTCCCTGATTCGGCTGCTTCTGCCCTTAACAGGATGGAGTCTCAGTATAGCTCCTCTTTGCAGCTTTCTCCCAAGCCCACATTGGTGGATGCAGGGGACACCAGCTAGGTCCTAGTGCTCCCAGAATGTGTGTGCAGTTTCCCAGATACGTGTATTTCCCCATTTTACGTAAGGGCAAACTGAGGCAGAGCAGTTAAATGACTTGTCCAAGGTAACAGTGGGCAGGGGTATGAGAGCTGGGAATTTTAAGCTTTTTGCCTCTTTGATTCTTTTTTTTTCTTTTTGCTAGATCTTAAAAACAAGACCCAATGAATATATATTAAAATACAGGTTTTAAAAGATCCTTGAGTGCAATTTTTAAAATATGCCCTACAACATATGAAAGAATATTTGTGCTGGAGTGTGTTTGGAGAAGAAAAGAGATGGGACTGTCAGTAACATAATAGAAAACTATGATACAGTTGCACAACACATATAGCATTGTGTATTAGTTTCCTAGCAGCTGTGACATTTATCAAGATAGCTAAACCCTTGAAACTCCTGTTCAGCATTTTTAGAAGCAAAGTACTGTACTTTAAGTGGACAACTCTGCCAACAGTCATAATTCTGTAAATAGGGATATTGTGAAACGTAAGCAATCAGAGACACTGTTAGTTTTATATTGTCTGCCAAACCTAAATAAACTGAGATTGATAAACCATAGAACTTCTTGCACTCCATGTTTAACAATAAGCCTTGGACAATTTTCAATGTGAAAGAAATATGGGAAATATGGGTCCTAGAGCAAATAGAATTATAAAGAAAGTACAATAAAAAAACAACTCATATGTGACATTTAGTATCATAAATGTTCAGTAGAACTTCAACACTATTGGGTTTGGTTTTAGAGGAATTAGATTAGAATTAGCTACAGGGGCGGCTCTAGCTTTTTTGCCGCCCCAAGCATGGCAGGCAGGCTGCCTTCGGCGGCACGCCCGATGGAGGGCCCCGGTCCCGTGGATTTGGCGGCATGCCTGTGGGAGGTCCGCTGGTCCCGCGGCTTCGGCGTACCCGCCGCCGAATTGCCGCCAAATCCGCGGGACCGGTGGACCTCCCGGAGTCATGCCGCCGAATCCGCGGGACCGGGGACCTCCCTCAGGCGTGCCGCCAAAGGCTGCCTGACTTCCGCCCTCGCAGGGACCGGCAGGGCGCCCCCCGCGGCTTGCTGCCCTAGGCATGCGCTTGGAACGCTGGTGCCTGGAGCAGCCGCTGATTAGCTATGCAGTATCTCAGTGATGTGAAATAAGAGGAATATAGCCATGTTCTGTACAATATTTTGATGATCTAACATGAAAGATGTATTTTGTTTGTTGTGCTTTAAAGTGTGCAGTAGACTGGAAGATGGAGTGATCTCTTTACGCACAGCAAAGTCAGCACAGCTAATGGGAGTAGTACCCTTACCTTACTGGAGTTGTTGGTCCACCATAATATGCAACCATCTCTTGGGTGAAAGAGAGTGATGTATGTTTTCTGGTTCTGTGGCAGGATTGCATGAGGTATCTGCTGTATTTATAACTTTTTACCAAGATAAAACGTGAGGAAGAGAAATGTATAAAACATAAATACACAACTTTTCACTCTAGATTTTTTAATTAGCTGCAAATAATGAATTGTTCCATTTGGCAAGTCGTAGATCCTTTGTGGGTGGCACTCAGTGTTCCTATTGAGACATTCCTTGCCACCCCCTGTCAAATTAATAAAAGTGTGGAGTGAAGTAAGTAGTGTGCTTCTGTAGCTAAAGCGTTGAAAGGAAGGTGAAGAGGCAGAAATAGTTCCCAAGACCCATGTCCTTAGTCTATTCAAAGTCATGGGGATATGTAGAGTGTCACTTATCACAAATTATATCTGTTACTCAAAATGTATATCTTAAAGGCCCGCATCCTTAAGTCTTTACCAGTTTTTACTCAAGCAAAAGTCTCATTGCCTTCAATAAATGTTCCTGATAAAGTTTTCTATTGAAGTCGGTGGAGTTCTGTCTGTGTTTAAAGCCTTGTCTACATTATGAAGGGTTTGCTGATATAGCTTATACCAAGCAAATACCCTATTCTGGCAAAACACTTTTTTCTGGTATAACTGTATCTACGCCAGGCCTTTATCATTTCAACTATGTCGGTAAAAGAAAAGAAAAGAAACAAAAAAATTGTACCCCTAACCAACATAGCTATACTTACATAAATTTTGAGTGTAGACCAGGCCTCCTTCATTTGGCACATAGTGCCTTTCATCTTGAAGGGTCCCAAAGCACTTTCCAACCCATGTATAAATGAATCACTTTATGTATCACTGGATTCAACCAGAGCTGCTCAGGCATTTTTCAAAGAAATGTTCTGATTTGTTGAAACCAAAACATTTTATGGGGAAAAAGGAGAGACAAGGTGGGTGACTAAATCTCTGATTGGACCAACTTCTGTTAGTGAAAGAGACAAGCTTTCGAGCTACACAGACTACTACTTCAGAGCTGCTTCTTCCAAGACCTGAAGAACTTTGGAACTTGAAAGCTTGTCTCTTTCACCATTAGAAGTTGGTCCAATAAAATATATTACCCCACCCACTTTGTGTCTCTCAGATCCTGGGATCAACACAGCTGGATCAACATGTAGACAACATTGGAAAAGGGTCAGTTTTGATGAATTTCCCATTTTAAACAATTTTTGAAAAAAGTTTTGAAAATGTCAACTTTTTTCATAATTTCTTTCAAAAATAAATCATAGTAAAAATCTAAACATAAATGTCAAAATTTAAATGGAAAATATCAAAATGAAACATTTTGATTTGCCCAATCTGAATGCGGGGGGGGGGGCGCGTGGTTCATGAAAATTTCAGATTTCAACTTTTTGTTCTGATTCAGGATGGGGAAAAAAATTTAATTCTCATTGCATGGGAAAATCATTTACTCCCCAGCTCTAGATTCAACCACTTTTGCACTTCCAAGCAAAATGTAGGATACTGTATCCAACTGCATGGGAAATTTAGCTAGGCAGATTGTAGTTCTCTAAATTAGGATTTGGCCAAGGCAGCAGCAATAATAAAATACCCTTGCAAAAAGTACCGTGGGCTATTTAATGGTCACAAGTGTTCAGGACCCCTTTTTTACATATCTGAAAAATAGATCAGTACTTACTTCCAACGCAACAGAGCCCCTAATGCCATGATTGATTCAGAGAAGTTTTGGAAGGAAAATCGTCTAATGCAGCCCCAGCACCATATCCAGCAACACAGACTTTTCTTGAGGTCTGTTATCCAAACGTGGTGCAGGCGCTTAGCCATCCAGTCCTCTGTGAGAGTAAGCCTTAACCACTGGACTTTTGGCTATTCTGGAGCGGGACTCTCTCCCCTGTTGGAGCTTTTTCACTATGTATAAATTATTAAATATTCATTATTGGGCCAAAGAGAGAGGCTGACTCTATAGCCAAGTAGTTAGGACAGTCAGGTGGGACGTGCCTGTCCTTGCATCTCCCACATCCCAAGTAAGTGCCCTAACCACTGGACTGTTGTCTGTTCTTGTTGTGTGTGCTCTGGATTTGGTTTTATCTGAGATTCTGTCCTGGAGCTGAGAAACCTTCCTGGTAAGTGTTATCAAAATGGATACATTTTTGCCAGAAATTTTGGTTTCGATGAAAAACTGTTGAAAAATTCCTGACCAGCTTTATAAGGCACTATGTAAATATCTAGAAAGAGACACAGTCATTGTCCCCCAGGAGCCCAGTCTAATTTTAAAAGTGCATGTAAGGAACAGCAGAAGGGAAGGAGGACAAGAGTAATAACAATCAGATCACACAGGGACTGAGGTTAGCTATATACACAACTGGATGGATCCAAATTTTTGAAAGTTTAAAAAAAAAAAATCTATGAATGATAGCTATCTCGATCTGTCCCACAGCCCAGCCAGTATTTATTGGCAAATTTCTTGTTGGTGTCACAGCAGAAGTGGGCCTTGAGAAGGGATTTTAAGGAGAGGCTGGTGGCTTTCCAGATTAGTTGCGGGAGGAGGTTTTACAGTGCAGTTAAATGGTCTCTTTGGAAATGTGTGTGCTTCATCTGTTCTGTTTACACTTGGGATGCACAGTCTCTGCTTGTCTGGTCACCATGTGTCATCTATGTAGTGAAGTCCAGTTAGCTGACTTCACTGATCCTTCAGAAGGGCTTTGTACATATTGTAGTGTATATGTTGGGTTATTTGGACTCCATGGTTCTGTGGCTATGTAATTTGAGCTGGTCTGAAGAATTTTCTCCCAGCAGCAGCTTTGAGTATAAAAGTCTGATTGGAAACCTCCTATATAGCCTCCCTTCCCTCCAGCAGTAATGAACTCGGGGGTGGGGTGGGGGGGTGGAGTGGTGGGGTGGAAAAGGAAGCTGACAGTGGGCTGCTCCGTGTGGTCCCCTTACCCCATCTCTCTTGCACTAGTGGCAATCCCAGGAAGAGAAAGCTGATGCTAATTTCTTCCCCACTTTTTCTGTGACCATCAACTGCATGCACCTATTTCCCATTAATATCAGACCCCTGCAGTGGAGCTGTTACTCTCTCTATGCATCACTTAGAATGTTTTCCCTATTACAATTCTAGGCTGATGGATGAATGTTTCTGAAACTGCAAACAGTGGCTGACTAACTCAGAAGTGCAAATTCAATTTATCTCTGCCCAGGTTTGACAAATTCCCCTTTGCCTGGTGTTTATAAAATTCTGATTTTCACAGAGGAAAATCTTCAGTGATTCACATTCCTCTGCTGTTTGCACAAAGATAAACCAGAAACCCAGGTGATACTGAAAAAGTCGCTATTTGCAGACCTTGGAGTACCCGAAGGTGATTTACTTTTAATAACAGAGGTGTGTTCCACATGTATTCACAAGGAAATTCCTTCTGGGAAGAACCAAGGAGGATTGGTACGGTTGTGTCAACAAATCAGGGGGTTGCATATAAGCTCCAGGGAGCTACCACCTTTAGCAAAACAAAAAGAACCTCCCAAACATGCCCACCCACATATATAATGGTGAGGCACAGAGAGTGCAGAGAAGGAGTTGGATAGCAACAGAACGCACAGAAGGCCTGAGGTCAGATTAGCAAATGGAAGGGTGAGGCTCAAGAATTAGTTTCAGATCTCTGTGAGCTATGCTAGTAGTGTCTCAGTGCTGCCTATTCAACCCTCTTCCTCTGCTGAGATTGGCAGTGGGACATAGGGGTGATCAGCAGAATATTCATGGAGACCATATATGATGGCAGTGGGTATATCAAGTCTGTTCTGACTCCGAGCAAAACAACTCATGGTTCTGTGTGTTTGGGGAATGAACACTTATTTAGAAATATCCCCTTTCCCTCTCAACACGAATAACCGCTTAAACTCCATGTGCAAGAAGCATGTTCTAAGGGCTTCCTGTTCAAGGCTGCTTTTGAGCCCTGCAGCCATGACTGGCATAATTAAACTGTCTGGGATTTTTATTGCTGTTCTTTCACTGTTTTTCAATGAGCTCTTCTGATGGGAGGTCAGCTCTATGGCACATGTACAAAAGAAGGTTGAGGGGAGATATGATTGCTCTCTTTAAATATATCAGAGGGATCAATATCAGGGAGGGAGAGGAATTATTTCGGCTCAGTGCTAATGTGGATACGAGAACAAATGGATATAAATTGGCAGTTGGGAAGTTTAGGCTTGAAATTAGGCGAAGGTTTCTAACCGTCAGAGGAGTGAAATACTGGAATGGCCTGCCGAGGGACATAGTGGGGGCGAAAGACCTCTCCGGCTTTAAGACTAAGCTTGATAAGTTTATGGAGGGAATGGTTTGATAGGATAACTTGATTTACTCAATAGGTCAATAATGTGCCACCGCTGGTAGTTAGTACCGATGATAAATGTTGGGATATTGAAAGTCTTTTCCTAAGTGTCTGGATGGAGAATCTTGGCCGCATGCTCAGGGTTCAGCTGATCGCCATATTTGGGGTCGGGAAGGAATTTTCCTCCGGGGTAGATTGGCAGAGGCCCTGGAGGTTTTTCGCCTTCCTCCGCAGCATGGGGCAGGGGTCGCTTGCTAGAGGATTATCTGCTGCTTGAAGTCGTCAAATCATGATTTGGGGACTTCAACAGCTGAGTCAAGGGTGAGAGTTATTTCAGGAGTGGGTGGGTCAACTCTTGTGGCCTGCATCATGCAGGAGGTCAGACTAGATTATCATAATGGTCCCTTCTGATCTTAAGTTCTATGATTCTATGTACCATGGCTATTCTATTCCTGGAGTGCTTCCAGCATGCATTTGTGGCAAGGAGATCTGGGATAGGTTGAAAACCTTGTCAAATGTGGGGAGGGGAAGTGATGATACAAACCGTGCTGCTGCATTCTTCCCTGCCCTTTTCCTGGTGCTACCAAGTAAAGCAAGGAAAGATGTGCCCACAAAACCTCAGACTGGGAGAGAGGAGTGGAGATTCCTAGGATCAGCACACCCCTAGATGTGGGTATGTATTGGAACATGTGTATGTGCTCTACATTCTGACTAGGCTACCCTGGGTTCACTGAGACTGTCAGGTCCTGCCCTCAAAGACAAGTGTTGTAGCTAAGACAGGCTGGGAGAGACCCTAAAAAAATGAACGCGAGGAGCAGAAGCCATTCACTGGGGTTTTAAAGCAGTTGCCTCAGCTTGAAAAGAGGAAGGAGAGCAAGATAGAAAACTATCTCAGTACAGCTTTATAACAATGTTAGAATAATTAGTTTGGGAGAGCGAAGGGATGGCAAAGACCGGTTCTGGGGGAGCAAGGATTTTGCTACACACACTTTTTATAGCAGTGAGTCTCAAACTTTTTTACTGTTGACCCCTTTCACACAGCAAGCCTCTGAGTGCGATCCCCCTAATAAATTAAACAGACTTTTAAATATATTTAACACCATTACAAATGCTGGAGGCAAAGCAGGGTTTGGGGTGGAGGTTGACAGCTCGCGACCCCCCTACGTAATAACCTCACGACCCCCTGAGGGGTCCTGACCTCCAGTTTGAGAACCCCTGCTTTATAGAATGGGGAGAAATGATGTCAGTGACAATTTACTTGCCTTATTGAAGCTGGATACACCTGTTGTGAGCAGCAGCAAACCCGTGACAACTCTATTCAGATCAAGACTTCAACAACTTTTTGTCAATAGCCATGACAGCCAAATCTCTTAACCAGTCATTTGCCATGTGGTTCTTCATGTAGCCTTTCACCCGTCAAAGGCATAAGAATGTTATTTCATGTGCAGCACTTGATGGAGGAATATTCACACCAATCACACACAATTTATGCAGTTGGTGGAAGGCAAGTTTGTATTTATCCAAAAATGTTAGCAGCTGCAGCAAACTGTCAGTCTTGGTCTTCAGCTCTTTTGCATCGTGTTTAATCACTTCTGGCAAGACTTTTACCTTGGCCTCCAGAGTGTCTGTATTGCATCCATAGTGTTCTGCGAATGGTTTTAATTTGAGAAAGTCAAGAAAGTTCTCATACTCTGGGTTAGGGCACTTGACACCACCAAGAACAAATTTATTTTCAGAAAATCTTCTTTGAAATTCTCCAGTTATTGATCAAGCACTGGCAAAAAGGTGGATTTCCTGAAGTCTCCTTTGTCTAAAAGGGACTGTTTGTCACTTGACACTACTTCAGTCAAAATATATTCCTGAATTTTTTAGGCAGCTTTAGTAGTGACGGCATACTCCCCAAACTTCAGGCAGCTTCAGATCATTTTCTGTAGCTATGGTAATGGCTTCACTCCATATTTCCTCAAAAGCCTCTTATGAATCCCTCGTGTTCAGAAGCTCACTGATTAGGGCATTCACAGATAAGCATGCCTGAGACAAGTTGCACTTAACTGTTTGCAAGTAATCAGATATAACTTTAACCAGTCAAAGAATTTTTGTGAACTTGCAAAAGGAGGACAATAAAGTCAAAGTCTAATACTGAACTAAATACCTCAAGATAGTATAGTGAGTGTCACAAGAATGGATGAAATTGTCTCTTTCACAGCATTACAAGCAGAAACTTGTTGTGCCCATTAAGTTTCACAGAACTTCTTGAATTCTAAGACTTTATTTATTTTTGTACTTTCTTTTGAATGGCTATGAATTTAGTGTGTATAGCTGATATAGAGAGAAAAGGTTACAATTTCCCCAGAATAGTGAAAAATTCAGTGTTTGTTTGTTTCCTTTGCATACATCAACAATAACTAAATTGAGTCTGTGATGGAAACAGTGAATGTACAATGCTTAAGGTACTTCTTCCTGTAAGCGAGCTTGCATGCATTAAGATTTCCACTCATGACATTGGCACCGTCATAAGTCTGGGCAATCCAGTTTTGTATATCAGTACTACACTGTGACAATGTGCTCTTCACATACTGAAACAGACACTTTGTATCAAGTGACTTGGCAGGCTGGAAACCAAGAAATCTTTCATATAATGTCTCAGCACAACTGACAGTTCTACTTTGCTATTGTCTTTAGTTACATCAGCCATGCATTACATTATGCATGCAAGTACCATTTCTGACATCATGTGAATGATTTCATTTTGTATTGATGAATGGTATATTTTGCATTGCGTGGGCCACTTACAATGACTTGGTAAGAAAGAAAATTAAATTTGGCGATTAGTGTCAGGAGCTTTAGAAAATTGTCCTTGCATCGATGCTTTCACTCTCATCTTTTCCTCTTTGAGTAATCCCCCGGACTGCAATGAGTTGCAGGACATCTGCCATAACTTTGATATACATGTGGTTCTCTTGAACTAAAGCAAAATATGCATCAGTAATTTGCTACTGAACTGAACTGAAAGACCATCATCTTTTGACTAAATATCTTTGAATGAAGTCTGTTGCACTTGACAGCTCTCGTGATTGACTATTTTCATGCTGTCAGAATCCTGCATCCATAACTTTTTGTCCAGTTGCTGAAGCCATTACAAATCAACAAAGATTTTTGTACAGCAATAGATGTTGAAAAAAAAATCTGCATGGGAATCAGTAGGCTGCATTCATTACACTGGTCTACAATTTTTGAGAAGTCGTCTGCTTCAGAGATAAAATGTGATATTTATTATGTATTTTGATGTGCTGAATTCAAATATGACAATTAAAACAACTGATTGGCTACTGTTTCTAAGATATTTAAGTTTTGACATTTTATGTCTATGTCTATTGTGTAGATAGTAGAGTTTTAATCATAAATTGTAAACCTAGGGCCTGGTCTACACTACGATGTTAGTTCGAATTTAGCAGCGTTATACCGAATTAACCTTGTACCCGTCCACACAACGAGGCCATTTATTTCGACTTAAAGGGCTCTTAAAATCGGTTTCTGTACTCCTCTCCGACGAGGGGAGTAGCGCTAAATTCGAACTTGCTGGTTCGAAGTAGGGTTAGTGTGGACGGAATTCGAAGGTATTGGCCTCCGGGAGGTATCCCACAGTGCACCATTGTGACCGCTCTGGACAGCAATCGAAACTCGGATGCTCTGGGCAGTTGGACAGGAAAAGCCCCGCGAACTTTTGAATTTCATTTCCTGTCTGCCCAGCCTGGTGAGCACAGGTGACCACACAGAGCTGAGCAGCACAGGTAGCGATGCAGGCCGACAACCGCAAACGAGCACCAGCATGGACCACACGCGAGATACTGGATCTGATCGCCATATGGGGAGAGGATTCAGTGCTCGCAGAACTGCGTTCCAAGAGACGGAATGCAAAGATCTTTGACAAGATCTCCAAGGGGATGATGGAGAGAGGCCACAATCGGGACTCCATTCAGTGCCGTATAAAGGTGAAGGAGCTCCGACAGGCCTATCAGAAGACGAAGGAGGCCAACGGACGGTCCGGGGCAGAGCCGCAGACATGCCGCTTTTACGATGAGCTGCATGCAATTCTCGGAGGGGCCGCCACCACTACCCCACCCCTGAGCGTGGACTCCGAGGAGGGGTTAATGTCTTCGTTGCATGACGAATCTGCGGACGGGGAAGAGGAGGAGGAGGAGGACGACGAACTTGTGGAGAGCACACAGCGCTCCATTCTCCCCGACAGCCAGGAGCTCTTTCTGACCCTGACAGAGGTGCCCTCCGAACCCTCCCAAGGCGGCATCGCAGACCCCCTGGAAGGGACCTCTGGTGAGTGAACCTTTTCAAATATCTCAAACATGGTTTAAAACAAGTATTTGTTTAATGATTAATTTGCCCTGGGGACTTGGGATGCATTCGCGGCCAGTACAGCTACTGGAAAAGTCTGTTAACGTGTCTGGGGATGGAGTTGAAATCCTCCAGGGACATCTCCATGAAACTCTCCTGGAGGTACTCCAAAAGCTTTTCCAGAAGGTTTCTGGGCAGGGCAGCCTTATTCCGTCCTCCATGGTAGGACACTTGACCGCGCCATGCTAGCAGCAAGTAATCCGGTATCATTGCTTGACAAAGCTTGGCAGCGTATGGTCCCGGTGTTTGCTGGCATTCAAGCAACATCCGCTCTTTATCTTGCTGTGTTATCCTCAGGAGAGTGATATCGTTCAGGGTAACCTGTTTGAGATATGGGAATGTAATTAGGGGGACAGAGGTGGCCCCGTTCCTACTGGGCTGTTTGCCTGTAGCTGAAAAGAAATCNACATGATGCAATTCATATCCTGTATGACGCAATACCAGCTTCAGATTGCATCATTCATTGTTTTGCCTAAAAAGCAAGTACTGTCCAAACCCAGTCATAGATTTATTCATAGATCCAGTCAAAGATGTATTTTAGTCATTTCTGGTTTAAATTGAGATCCCTTCCCTTTATAACTCACTTATCCTCCGCCATTCCCAAGTCAAGGGTCGTATATACTGACCCAATAGCATATCTTGAAAACTAGAGCCAATCAACAATTTTAAGCATCATTTTCGTTCTCAGTGACCCAGAATTAGTAAAGTTTAACTACATTTATTTCAGAAGCATTTTGGCTATAGAGCAGTGTTATTTCTCTATATTCAACCCATGGATACAAACCAAACCATTCTCTTTTGAAACCTCTCCACTCATTTTTGTACTTTGTTTTGAGTATAAGACCTTATCTGTGGTTGTTTTGGGCCATCAGATACACTTTGCACAATATCACTTGATCCTGGTGGAATCTTATTCCCTGGGCTTACCTTATTACCAGGTGGGTTCTCTTCCACTTTCCGTTCACAGTACCATACTGCTCAGTTGTTTCCTTCCACCTCTTCTTCATCTGATGAAGAATCTGATATTGAATGTTCCTGTGACGTTATGCAGTCTATATGGTTTTATAAAAACATGATAAGTAGTAAATATAATGTAACTGGAATAGTTTTATAAAGGTTTCTTGTAAGGTATTATAAAGCTTATAATCTACTGAGTGTGATCATCCTATTTGTATAAATGTACCACTCTTGTATCTAAAACTAGAAATATGAAATATAACTCTGAGGGCCTATTGTAATTATGCAAAGTGTGGGCCATTAATGGTGGTTTGGAATCTTAATGGCTCCCATCAACCAAAACAATTGACTGGGGCTCTGTTTACAAGCAAGCCTTCCTGTGAGTCAGGCTGGGAGGAATGAAGGCTTGGGGTCTTGCAGTGACATGTGATCATGTCACCTGAACTGGAATCCATCTTTAACCTGGTGCTTTTCCAGTGAGGGGGGGTGGAAACCCAGAGGGACAAAGGATTCCCGCCTTATGCAAAAGATATATAAAGGGGTGGAAGAGAANAGGTTTCGTGCCTGATCATGCAACTAGAAGCCAGCCATAGAGATATGGAAACACCAGGACCTTGTAACATCTGATATAGGCCACTATGATGGAGAAGACTCTGGGAACTATGGTTATTCTTAAGGGGAGCACCTTGTACTGGAAATGGTGGGTGCTGACTGTGAATCTCAGGACGTGTGTGCGGCCTGGGTGAATATCAATGTAAAAATAAGGGTCCTGCATATCGAGAGCTGTAAACCACATGCTTTTTTCTAGGGATGAGATAATAGCTGCCAATATGACAATATGAAACTTGGGTTTGTGGATGAAGCAACTGAGATGACGGAGTTCCAGGATTGGTCTCCATTTGCTTTTCTTCTTGGGTATCAGGAAGTAAGTTGATTCCCATTCCCTAATATTCCAGGGGAATGTGTTCTACCGCTCCCCATTGTAGTAAGGAATTCACCTCTTGGGGGCGAGAATGCTGTCGTGAGAGTGGTCCCTGCGGAGGGGAGTTTTGGAGGAGGTAGCATGATGAATTTGATCGTATAACAATGGTGGATGACATTCAGCATCCATTTGTCCATTGTTATTGCACTCCAAACTTGAGTAAAGAGTGCTAAATGACCCCCAAAGGGGGGGTAGTGTAGTCGTGAGGTGGCAGTCAAGTTGGTTGGTGGCTCTTGAGGTTGTTTCAGAAATATCTCTTGGTCGGAGGTTGAAACTGTGAGGTGGAAGCCTGTGAAGAGGGTCCCGGGAAGTTGGATCTCTGGGTCTTCTGTTGCTTCCTTGGTAGATCATAAGGTCTCTGAGGCTAGAATTGGGGGGACCTGTAGTGTGTGGGTGGCAGGTGGTGGAACTTATGCTTTTGGGGCAGGAGTGTAGATGCCCAGCAAGCAAATGGTGGCTCGAGAGTCCTTGAGGGTATGTAGGGAATCATCTGTCTTTCGATTAAAAAGATGGGATTCATCAAAGGGGAGGTCTTTGATAGTGTTTTGCATTGTCCTGAGGGAAACTGGAAAAATGGAGCCAAGACTCTCTACGTATAACTATGGCCGTAGTCACAGCCCTGGAAGAGGTATCTGCTGCTTCTGTGCTGTTTAAAGTGCTGTTCTGGCTACTAGCTTCCCTTACTCGGTGGGTGTCTGAAAATGAGCCCAGTCCTGTTGTGGGAGTTGATCAGCAAATTCCTCAAATTTGCTGTAATTCAGGTGGTCTTATTTGGCTAGTAATGCCTGATAGTTCGAAATCCTGAATTGCAGACTGGCTGAGGAAAAGACCTTACTCCCCAAAAGGTCCAAATGATTGCCCTCCTTGTCAGCTGGAGTGGCACGAGGGTGCTGTTGTCTGGCTCATTCAGTGGCTGCTTGGACAACCAGGGAGTTTGGGAAGGAGGGGGTGTGAGAAGAGAAACTCAGACCCCTTAGCCAGAATGTAGTAGCATCTTTCTGCCCCTTTGGGGATAGGTGTGCATGTGGCTGGGGTGTGCCATACTGTCCTGGCAGGCTCAAGAATGGCATTCATTAATGGCAGTGCAACTCTAGTTGGTCCCGAGGAGTGGAGGATATCCTGGAGTTAATGCTGGGTATCTTGGATTTCCTCTAGGGAAATATGTGGAGCTCCCCAGCAACTCTGCACAGTAGCTCTGGAACTGCCTAAAGTCATCCAGAGGTGAAGGGGATGCCTCATCAGGGAACAGGTGGGAAATCTCACTGGTTCCGGTGACTCCATCAGAGCTGGGCTAAGGGGTTCCTCCTCCATCAATGGATCCGAGCATCTGCTAGAAGAGGCCCTCAATGGGAAGGAAGGTGAAGGTTCCTTCATAGATTGGGCTGGTTCTGAGGGAGGGTATTGGGACCAGGGTCCCCAATATGGCCAGTAGTTAGGATCCAGAGGATGTTGAGGTGGCCCCCCTGGCATGGGATACCAGTGGCTTCGTGGAGATTGGAGCGGAGGATGGAGTTGACCAGGATGGCCTCCATGAGAGCATGTATGGGTGGTACAACGTCAATGGTCCCTCCGTGGCTCAAACTCGTGGAAGGAGTGTCCACTTTCTTTGCTTTTGAGGAAGACTTATTCCCAGTTTTATGGGTATGCTTCCTTAGTTCCCAGCTAGGTCCCAGCATGGGGTCCACAGTGGTGGTACTGCTGGTGCCGGATTTGGAGTCGGTACCAGGAGGTGCATTCCTTGCGATTACAGGCCAATGTGCGGGGAGGTCCCCCAGCCTGGGTCAGAGTGAGGCCTCATGGCAACTTCCATGATGTGCTCCCAGAGGCAGAGTGCCCGGCCTTCTTGGGTACAGCTGGGGAAGGACTGGCAGATACTGCACCTGGATGCGATATGAACTTCCTCCAAGCAGTAGAGGCAGCTTTGGTGTTCATCACTGACTGAAAAGGAGCACAGGCAGGAGGAATGGAGTTTAAAGCCGTGGGTCCTGGGCATAGTCCAGCACAGTAGAACCTCAGAGTTACAAACACCAGAATTGCTAACTGACTGGTCAACCACACACCATATTTGGAACCAGAAGTATGCAATCAGGCAGCAGCAGAGACCAAATAAATAAATAAAATAATAATAATAATAATAAAAAAAGAGTCATGTTAAACAAACTACAAAAGAATAAATAAAGGGAAAGCAGCATTTTTCTTCTGCATAGTAAAGTTTCAAAGCTGTATTAAGTCACTGTTCAGTTGTAAAACTTCTGAAAGAACAACCATAACATTTTGTTCAGAATTACAAACATTTCAGAGTTTGTACAACCTCCATTCCCAACATGTTCGTAACTCTGAGGTTCTACTGTACCTGTGTGTGGGTTGGGGGAAGGGAGCGGAAAGACATGATCTATCTATACTAATCACTAAAAACTATTATAAACTACAATACAATTTTTAAAACTATGATAAAACTCTAAAATTCTAAAAACTATTTACAACTATGTATTTAAAGATGCATCAGAGATGAGGACACTGGAAGTTCCAACCCAGACCATGCAGCGGCGAGAAGGAAAGAGGGACACCTACAATCCCCTTAATATTTCCTATTTCAGATCTCCACCACCAATCTCAAACCCTCAGCATCTGAACAATTTTCTACCTGCAGGTCATCAGTGCAGAATCTGAAGACAGAACCCCTTCACAGCAGCATGTTTTGTTAAACTGTTCAAAATGACTGGGTTTTTGAGTATCTAACCCATAATTTCCTAAATTATCCTGCCTAGCTTTACACTTTGATAGCTTGTGTCACTGGTACAAAAGAATCTCACATCACCAGAAGCATCTCAGCCATATGACAATGCTTTCAAAAAGTATCAGAGGGGTAGCCGTGTTAGTCTGGATCTGTAAAAGCAGCAAAGAATCCTGTGGCACCTTATAGACTAACAGACGTTTTGCAGCATGAGCTTTCGTGGGTGAATTGCATCCGAAGAAGTGGGTATTCACCCACGAAAGCTCATGCTGCAAAACGTCTGTTAGTCTATAAGGTGCCACAGGATTCTTTGCTGCTTTTACAGATCCAGACTAACACGGCTACCCCTCTGATACTTTTTGAAAGCATTGTCATATGGCTGAGATGCTTCTGGTGATGTGAGATTCTTTTGTACCAGTGACACAAGCTATCAAAGTGTAAAGCTAGGCAGGATAATTTAGGAAATTATGGGTTAGATACTCAAAAACCCAGTCATTTTGAACAGTTTAACAAAACATGCTGCTGTGAAGGGGTTCTGTCTTCAGATTCTGCACTGATGACCTGCAGGTAGAAAATTGTTCAGATGCTGAGGGTTTGAGATTGGTGGTGGAGATCTGAAATAGGAAATATTAAGGGGATTGTAGGTGTCCCTCTTTCCTTCTCGCCGCTGCATGGTCTGGGTTGGAACTTCCAGTGTCCTCATCTCTGATGCATCTTTAAATACATAGTTGTAAATAGTTTTTAGAATTTTAGAGTTTTATCATAGTTTTAAAAATTGTATTGTAGTTTATAATAGTTTTTAGTGATTAGTATAGATAGATCATGTCTTTCCGCTCCCTTCCCCCAACCCACACACAGGTACAGTAGAACCTCAGAGTTACGAACATGTTGGGAATGGAGGTTGTACAAACTCTGAAATGTTTGTAATTCTGAACAAAATGTTATGGTTGTTCTTTCAGAAGTTTTACAACTGAACAGTGACTTAATACAGCTTTGAAACTTTACTATGCAGAAGAAAAATGCTGCTTTCCCTTTATTTATTCTTTTGTAGTTTGTTTAACATGACTCTTTTTTTATTATTATTATTATTATTTTATTTATTTATTTGGTCTCTGCTGCTGCCTGATTGCATACTTCTGGTTCCAAATATGGTGTGTGGTTGACCAGTCAGTTAGCAATTCTGGTGTTTGTAACTCTGAGGTTCTACTGTGCTGGACTATGCCCAGGACCCACGGCTTTAAACTCCATTCCTCCTGCCTGTGCTCCTTTTCAGTCAGTGATGAACACCAAAGCTGCCTCTACTGCTTGGAGGAAGTTCATATCGCATCCAGGTGCAGTATCTGCCAGTCCTTCCCCAGCTGTACCCAAGAAGGCCGGGCACTCTGCCTCTGGGAGCACATCATGGAAGTTGCCATGAGGCCTCACTCTGACCCAGGCTGGGGGACCTCCCCGCACATTGGCCTGTAATCGCAAGGAATGCACCTCCTGGTACCGACTCCAAATCCGGCACCAGCAGTACCACCACTGTGGACCCCATGCTGGGACCTAGCTGGGAACTAAGGAAGCATACCCATAAAACTGGGAATAAGTCTTCCTCAAAAGCAAAGAAAGTGGACACTCCTTCCACGAGTTTGAGCCACGGAGGGACCATTGACGTTGTACCACCCATACATGCTCTCATGGAGGCCATCCTGGTCAACTCCATCCTCCGCTCCAATCTCCACGAAGCCACTGGTATCCCATGCCAGGGGGGCCACCTCAACATCCTCTGGATCCTAACTACTGGCCATATTGGGGACCCTGGTCCCAATACCCTCCCTCAGAACCAGCCCAATCTATGAAGGAACCTTCACCTTCCTTCCCATTGAGGGCCTCTTCTAGCAGATGCTCGGATCCATTGATGGAGGAGGAACCCCTTAGCCCAGCTCTGATGGAGTCACCGGAACCAGTGAGATTTCCCACCTGTTCCCTGATGAGGCATCCCCTTCACCTCTGGATGACTTTAGGCAGTTCCAGAGCTACTGTGCAGAGTTGCTGGGGAGCTCCACATATTTCCCTAGAGGAAATCCAAGATACCCAGCATTAACTCCAGGATATCCTCCACTCCTCGGGACCAACTAGAGTTGCACTGCCATTAATGAATGCCATTCTTGAGCCTGCCAGGACAGTATGGCACACCCCAGCCACATGCACACCTATCCCCAAAGGGGCAGAAAGATGCTACTACATTCTGGCTAAGGGGTCTGAGTTTCTCTTCTCACACCCCCTCCTTCCCAAACTCCCTGGTTGTCCAAGCAGCCACTGAATGAGCCAGACAACAGCACCCTCGTGCCACTCCAGCTGACAAGGAGGGCAATCATTTGGACCTTTTGGGGAGTAAGGTCTTTTCCTCAGCCAGTCTGCAATTCAGGATTTCGAACTATCAGGCATTACTAGCCAAATAAGACCACCTGAATTACAGCAAATTTGAGGAATTTGCTGATCAACTCCCACAACAGGACTGGGCTCATTTTCAGACACCCACCGAGTAAGGGAAGCTAGTAGCCAGAACAGCACTTTAAACAGCACAGAAGCAGCAGATACCTCTTCCAGGGCTGTGACTACGGCCATAGTTATACGTAGAGAGTCTTGGCTCCATTTTTCCAGTTTCCCTCAGGACAATGCAAAACACTATCAAAGACCTCCCCTTTGATGAATCCCATCTTTTTAATCGAAAGACAGATGATTCCCTACATACCCTCAAGGACTCTCGAGCCACCATTTGCTTGCTGGGCATCTACACTCCTGCCCCAAAAGCATAAGTTCCACCACCTGCCACCCACACACTACAGGTCCCCCCAATTCTAGCCTCAGAGACCTTATGATCTACCAAGGAAGCAACAGAAGACCCAGAGATCCAACTTCCCGGGACCCTCTTCACAGGCTTCCACCTCACAGTTTCAACCTCCGACCAAGAGATATTTCTGAAACAACCTCAAGAGCCACCAACCAACTTGACTGCCACCTCACGACTACACTACCCCCCTTTGGGGGTCATTTAGCACTCTTTACTCAAGTTTGGAGTGCAATAACAATGGACAAATGGATGCTGAATGTCATCCACCATTGTTATACGATCAAATTCATCATGCTACCTCCTCCAAAACTCCCCTCCGCAGGGACCACTCTCACGACAGCATTCTCGCCCCCAAGAGGTGAATTCCTTACTACAATGGGGAGCGGTAGAACACATTCCCCTGGAATATTAGGGAATGGGAATCAACTTACTTCCTGATACCCAAGAAGAAAAGCAAATGGAGACCAATCCTGGAACTCCGTCATCTCAGTTGCTTCATCCACAAACCCAAGTTTCATATTGTCATATTGGCAGCTATTATCTCATCCCTAGAAAAAAGCATGTGGTTTACAGCTCTCGATATGCAGGACCCTTATTTTTACATTGATATTCACCCAGGCCGCACACACGTCCTGAGATTCACAGTCAGCACCCACCATTTCCAGTACAAGGTGCTCCCCTTAAGAATAACCATAGTTCCCAGAGTCTTCTCCATCATAGTGGCCTATATCAGATGTTACAAGGTCCTGGTGTTTCCATATCTCTATGGCTGGCTTCTAGTTGCATGATCAGGCACGAAACCTGAGTTTCAACCTCCATGCTACTTGCCATTCTTTCATCCCTGGGAGTCAGCATCAATGTTGAGAATCAATCCGAGACCCTACATAATCTCTGGACTTTATAGGGGCCACCATCAATTCAGTCACATCATGGGCCTACCTACTAATGGACAGGTTCCACACATGAGAGAAATCATAACTTACATCATTAACAATCCTTATGTACCAGCCAGGACTTGCCTATACCTCCTTGGCCACTTGGCTTCATTTACATATGTGACTGCCTTCACTCAACTCCATCTTTGCTGCCTCCAGATGTGGCTTCACACAGTTTACTCACCAAAATGTTACGCCATGGACCTCATGCTGACAGTCCCCGCCAGGATACTGTTATCCCTGCAGTGGTGAATAGACCCATGTCACGTATAGAGGTGTGACAGATTTATGTTACCAATCTGCCTGGGGCGTCAGGTGATCAGGCTGAAACCGCAGGATCTTTAGGGGAGGAGATGAAGGAGCACACCAAGTGGCTAAGTTTAAAGCTTTATTAACCAAGTAACAGTGGTGAGTGCTGGTTGCGCCCCATGTCACTCAGAGGGAGGAAGAAAGCGTTAGTGCCTGAACCTTAACCCACTTTCATACTTACACACGCACAACCCAAGGCTGGCCAAGCCTGGGTGTAACGTAAGAAGAAGAGGGGGAAGGGTAGAAGAGAGTTCTGCCCTGTGCAAAGGTCGTCTAGGGTCCGCTGTAAATCTCCAACTTGCTTCAGCTCTCTGGAGGGTTTTAACCCCTGGGTTCTTCCAGGGGGCGTTTTCGTCCAGGGACCTTCGCTCCCCCGTGCTCTCGGTACCAGTCCGAACCAGTCTTCCGTAGCTCCCTTAGTTTCCCCAAAACACACCGGTTTCAGGGTTGCGAGACTGTTGTTTTTCAACTCACTGGCCTTCGCAATCTTACTGGTTTTGCAACCCCTTCAGTTCTGTCTGACTCAGTTCTCCCTTTCTCATGGCTGGCTGGGGTTTGAGATACAGGCTTCTGGCTGTTTGGCAGCAGAGAGCTTGTTCGTGTGCGCTGGCCTTGGGCTGCAGTTTTGTTCCTTATCTTTGGGCCTAGCTCGATCGTCGAGTTAACCCGTTCCTTTCTCCCTTCCTCCCCCTTTGGCCTCTTGTAACCTGCAAAGGAATCTTCCATTCCACACTCACACCTTTAACCCTTCCCACGATACTTCCCAATGCATTTGCAATATACAACGCTGGTGCTTACCCAGGGGACCCCATGGGGGGGCATTTTATTGTGACAGAGGTTCCCTTTTCCCCCTCCTTCCTGGACAAGATGATCCCTCATTGGCTGGGAATGCACATGGATGATTACATGATACAGGAAATGTGGTTTCTACAAGAATCAAGGATGCACATCAATATCCAGGACCTTCAAGATGTAAGGAAAGCATCTCAATCCTTTCTCCCTGTCATCTGTTCTCATCACATTCTCATAATGTCGGACAACACCACCACTGTCTTCTACATCAAAAAAATGGAGGCACAAGATCAACTGCTCTATGCGCAGAAGCAGTCAGTCTCTGAATTGGTGTATCACTCACCAGATCCTCTTGTCCCCAACCTATCTTCTGGGGACACAGAATGTGCTCACAGACTCGCTCAGCAGAAATTTTTTGATCGATAACAAGTGGTAACTCCATGATTAAATAGTTCAAGACATCTTCACCCGATACGGGATTGCGACCAAAGACCTCTTTGTCTCCCATATAAACAGCAAATGCACCACATACTGCTCCAGGAGAGCTCTTGGCCACCACTCTGGGTGATGCTCTCCTACTCTTCAGGTTAGACCAAATCAACTACGCCTTCCTTCCTCTACTGCTCCTGCCTCGGGTGCTCCTCAAGATCTGACAAGACAGAGCGATGGTCATTCTGATCGCAATCTGCTTCATATGTCAACCCACAGGGGCAGTGGGTATCATAGGTCAGGGGAGGCTAAGCCTCCCCTAACCTAGGCTGTGGCCCACGCATGCTCCACCCTCCCCATAAGCTGGTGTGGGCTCAGCCCCGGCCTGGACTCAGGGCTCGGCCGGCAGCGAAGGGCTGGGACAGCCAGGGGTGGCTTGGGCCGGTGCTCGGGCCAGCCCAGGGGTCGGGCCAGCGGCTGGGCTGGCTCAGATAAAGAATACATTAGATGCTGTTGCCGGGCTAAGTGGAAATGCTTTGCCTCCTGGACCCAACAAAAGGAGTTTCACCAGAATCAGGAAGATGCCCCTCCTCCTGAACTACCTTCTATCCTTGAAGGCATTGGGTCTCGCCATCAACTCTCTGAAAGTCTACCTGGCAGTGATTAGCGCAACACGCACAGCATGCGCAACACATACCACTGTGGAAGGTCATTCTGTCTTTATATACCTGCTAACTGCTAGGTTTTGGAAGGGCCTCATCAGAACCTTCCCATCCCATTCATGCTAACAAAACTATCCTTTTAATCACTGGCATCGTGCTCTATGTCTCTCCTTTCCATGAAAGTCACCTTGTTGCTATCACTTCCGCAAGAAGGGTTGGCGAACTCAGAGCTATGATGGAGGATCTGCCTTTCACAGCTTTCCACAAAGATAGTCTCCCTGCATCTGCACCGCAAATTCTTACCAAAGATAATCTCCCAATTTCACATCAATCAATCTGTTCACTTCCCGAAACCACATGCATCTGCAGGGGAAAGCTGATCCCACTCCCGAGATATCTGATGAGCTTTAGCCTTCTACCTGCAGAGAACAAGACCCATCAGGAAACCCCCCAGACTGCGTGTTGCAGTAGCAAAAAGACTTGGGACAAGCCATCTCCACCAAGAGAATCTCTAAATGGATTTTGGGTTGCATTAAACTTTGCTATCAACTATCAGGTCTGCCTCTCCCCACTAGGGTGCAGACCCATTCCATGAGAGCCCAGACTTCGACCATGGCCTCCCTCCAGGATGTGCCACTCCTGGACATATGTAGAGCGGCCACATGTAGTTCTGTACACACCTTTGCAACGTGCTACACCTTAGTACAGAACTTGGCAGCAGATGCCTCTTTCAGCGTGGCAGTTCTCCACACGACCATTCCATCTTCATCCTCACACCCTCCCCTGACTTAGGTACTGCTTGTTAATCACCGTCAGTGGAACACAATAGAGACCATCACTTGAAGAAGAGGAGGAGGAGGTTGGTTACCTGTAACTGAAAGTTCTTCAAGATGTGTGGTCCCTATCTGTATTCCACTTCCCACCCTCCTTTCCCCTCTGCTATGGATCTGTCTGATTCACAGTGCAGAAGGACCTGGAAATGCGGTCAGTCCACCCTGCCCTTTATCATCTCGGACAGAAACATGAGGTGATCCAGGGTGTATACACGGACCAACAGACACTACTTTCAAATTCTCCAACTCTGGGCGCATGGTGCACATGCATACACATCTCAAAGAATCTCCAGTTACATATAAGTAACCTCCTCTTTTCAGACCACTGCTGGGCAAAGGCCTCCCCTATTAAGCATCACTTTGATTTTGTACTATTCCCATCCAAGCAACTGCTGCATGTTTTGTCAGCTTCTCTCTCCATCTAACTTGCAGCAATGCTCTGCTTCATTTGCAATTGATAGGACACTATTATAAAAACTTGGACTCTCTCTCATTGATCCATCTTGTGGTGTACCATCGAACTTGCTGCTTCCTTTTCTTTGAATAGACTATGATGTCAGTTATTAATAATCAGCTGTCCAATGGCTGTATTTACTCTACCCAAATACAATTATTATAGAAATTGTATTAGAATGTAAATACATTGTAAAAGTGCTTTGCCTGATAATTATGTCATGACATTGTACATGTCCTTCTGTTTATATGTTAACTTAGTTTATGGAATAGATCAACCCTATACCAAGGCATTCAATGCAGCAGAGTGTTTGGTTTAGGTTAAGATAAGCATGTTCCAGGTTTTAGGGGTGCTGCTGATGTTTTTTCTGTTGCATTTGAATCGCTGAAATCCATTCATGACTTATAAGTGGAAAGCAGAGAATTCCAGCAGGAAGGTTCTCTTCTTTCAAAAGGCTGCTGAGCTTCTTTTCTCCTGTAATAAACTTAATTGCTTCCTATGCGTTTGCATGGTGATATAGAAGACAGTTACCTGCCACCTGCTGTGTAAATTAATACCACAGAATTTGTCAATTTACGCTTAAAAATAAGATATTTACTAATTCAGTGCATTTTTTCACACTCTGAGCTAAGTCCTAGATCTGTTGCCTATGGTTTTTATTGTCTAATTATTTTATTGATTCAGTTCATATTGGGTTTTATGTTTGAAGAGGGTTTTCCCCCTGGCTCTTTTGTTAAGCTATATTTTTCAGGACATTAATAATTAAGAGTCTGTCAGTATATCATTTATGTACCCCTCCCTGTTTTCAAGAATGAATACTGTAGCTCAGCCATAAAAATTTGCCCCAGGCTTACACTTTGGTTAGAAGATCTGAACTTGGGAATGCTTTGTGAAAGATTTTACTACATATTTACACACAGCTACAAAGTCATGCAGTAGATAGTAATTTTCTGTTGTCAATTTTTAGATAATCCACTTTAAAATAACAGGTAATAGCAAACTATGATTCCACTTTTGCTTACATGAGCAATCTCATTGATGGTGGCAGGATTGTCCATATGAGGAAGGACTGATTCCATGATTTAACATTCATTTTCACATTCTGCATGGTATAGTGCAGCTCATACAATATGCACAGTTATCCTCTGTTTGGAGAGCCCACTTCCAGGTTCTAATACATGTTTTCTTCAGGAGCCTAATAGGAAATGCATATGCTAAAACATAGAAATTGGGGATATAATTAGCAGAAATTAGATAAAGCAGCAGCTGAGTAAAAGTGGAGGCCAAATAGTCACTTAACATTTTAAATATTTTTTTTCAGATTGTAGGGCCAATAGCTAGCAAGTCCATGACATTGAGCACAGTGTGCATACCAGAACTTGTTTGCAAAGAAAGAAGAGAAGAATTTCAAAACTGCTACCCTGGAGCACAGTCTGAATCATTATCTCCTCCTGGGAACAGCCAACAGTAGAACAATGGTGACATCTTGGATACTTGAAAATGGCTGTCCTTATTTTCACATAAAAAGTATGATAGAAAAACTTGTAAAAATCATTTATTTAACCCAATGGAAAATAAATTGAAGATGTCTTGTAATACACAAACATTTACTTGAAAAAAATAGTCCTGGAAGATGTATAGCAGAATTGCCAATCCCAAGGGCTCAAAAATTGAGTCAGGTCCACAAAATCATGAGATGCACTTAAAATTAATGAGATTTAAAAACTGTGTGGTTCCTTTTTATTAGCCTTCTGATTTCTGAGCCTTTCCGATTCATGTTTTTTCAGCTTTTCTTCATGACCATGCGGGGGTGGGAGGGTAGGGGGGATAGAAACTTGAAAAGAAATGCCAGATCTCTCAAGACTTGCAATACAATTATTAGAGCTGGTAACAACAGTTGTCCAAATACATTTATAGGCATGCCTGGCATGACATTTTAGGGTGTACATGTAAATGTGATGGCCCTTCCACTAAGCTTGAAGGCATCTTCAGGAAAGGTGTAAGGAGATCTGCTTCTCTCTGGAAAAACTCCCCAAAGCAGAAGTTGAATACTCCTAACATTAATTGCTTTTGAATGCAGATTAAGGACTTTGTCATGATTTTTATTTATTTTGAATGTGGTGGTTAAAGCAACATGGATCATAGGTGATTGGTTCTGGAAATGACCTGTAGAATCATCTAGTCTGTTCCCCCCAAGAAGCCCACTTGCTACAGTGCAGGATTGTCCTCTATGCTATTTCTACGAATGTTTTATCTAATCTGCTCATGTGGAGCTTTTGTATATAAGCATGTATGTCTCTTCCACTAGTCAGGTGAGCAGATCTATTCATTCTCATTCTATTAAACCCTGTATGTCCCTTTCACTGATCTGAGGCTGGAATATAGATTTTAAACATAAGATACTTATCATGGTGTAAAAATCATTAGGCAATACCCTGGATTTTGGCGCGACCAATCTGCCTTCCAGCAAGTAGCTAATGTGTGAATTTGAATTGGTGACCTAGAGGTAAAAGGATCCATGTCTCATTACCAATCCCTCAAGCTACACAGTTATCTTTTTTTTAATGCTTTAAAATTATCCAAGAATCTTATATGCAGTGTTAAATCCCTACAGATCAGGGCCCTAAGTTTATTTTTTCTAATGAAAATTGGCTTTAATACCTTGGAATACTGATTTCCAGACTTAAAGGAAAGACCATTTGAGAAGATCTGTCTTCTATAGTCTTATTTTCTTAGATATAAATGAATCTGAATGCAATCTTTAATCAATGAAATAGTCTTACTCCCTTGTTTCCTGGCAGTCCCTCTCTTCGCATGTACTGTATAATTGTTTGTGAACAATGAAGAGAATATGTGTAGCCTGTTTTTTGGAGGTTGTAAAACTCTCTTGATATGGGAGTATCACCAAAGACTCCATGTACAAGGAATAGCTCTTGCATTCAGAGATCCCAGTATATTGCTTGTAGTAAGTGAAGGCCCTGATAAAGGCCCAGTATGAGGCCTGAGGCCTAAACTGAAGTAATGGTCAAGACTTTGCTAGCATAAAGCAAAGTTAAGCTGTAAGCCAGAGGCAGGCCCTGCTCACAGAAGCTGGCAAGGAAAGGGCTAATGCTGCAAGAAGATACATACCTAAAAGGTACAAAACACTAGATATCATGTATACATTCCACACAAATAACATAAAACAGGCCGACCCATCCCAATGACAGGGGCAAAAGGGTAAAATGATAAATAAAGTTGTTTTGATCAAACCAATTTGTACAAGGTGAGAGGCGGCACCTTACTACGTAGAGGGGTTGTACCTTGCTGCGTAGAAGGGTTGCACCTTAATACGTCAGGAGTGATGTGTAATTTGTTTGTACCTGTGTATAAGAACGTATCCCTGGGGCAGTGTCTTTGTCCGGCCGTAGGGGGAGTGGAAAGTCCCGCCACTAAGCCGGGTCCTTGCCAAGAGGCACTTTCTCGTAGTATGCCCTGAGTTAGGCTAAAAAACCTACAGGGAACTGCAATTGTGTCCAAAATCGCAATAAACCTAGTCAACGTAACTTTGCATCTTACTGGACTCTGTGGTTATTGGGGGTTCTCTTCGGGTCTGCTGGGTCAGCTATCTGCGCAGAGCTGGGGCAGCACACAGAGGGAACACACGCACGCAGCCGAGTAATATCAACAGGAGAAAGCAAAGCACCACACCGGTAGCATCTGACAACACTGGTGACCCCAACCGCTGATCTGGTGAGTAAGCGAACCTGCCGTGGTAAAAATCGCAATTCAACATGGCAGCAAACCTCGAGCTAGGGAACCCCCTGACCCCCTCCCTTATCATCCCCACGGAGTTTAATAACTCTTGGACCCGCTGAATTGCCAGTAAAGGGGGTCCATATAAATTTAAAAAAGAGAGTGGGGAAACATGAACTGGCATATGCAGAGCAATGGTAGAAACCGAGGCTCTAAAAAACAGTAATAAAAGTAAAAAAGCAAAAATTTTGCAACTCATGTCTATGCCAGTGAAATGGCTCAGACAGCATGCTGGCATGCTGGCCAAACAAGTAACAGAAAAAACAGGAGAAGTAAAAAAGGTAAACCAAGCAGTCGAGCACTGGAAAGCCCAAGCTCTGTCAGCAGGGCAACAGGCGGTCCAAACTCATAATATGCTCGAGCAAGTGAAGCAGGAAAATAAAAAATTGGAAACAGCTGTAAAAAACCTGCAGAAGCAAAAAGTGCCGTCCCCTGGGGTTCAGCGTTCTTCAAGTGCTGTTACAGTGCCTGAAGAATGGGGACAAAAGTAAAAAAAGGTGGCCCTAGTAAAATTAAAAAATGGAACGGGGTCCACTGCATTGCAACCACCATCTTATGATAAAAGCCAGGTTCCAGTTAAACTTAAACTGAAACCTAGACTGGTGCCTGTCAGAACGGGAAAAGTAAGTGCACAAAAAAAAAAAGTAGCAAACAATACTTTCACTGAATTGGTAAATCAAATAAAAAAAAAAATAAAACAGTTCACAGAGCACATTAGAAAACGGGAGCTGCAACTCAATTGCAGGGAAGTAAATACAAAAAAATTTCAAAGTAAAAAACTAAAATTAAGTGGGTTAACACCTAAAATTAATGCATTAACACATGAAGTTGCCCCAAAACAGTTAACTGCAGCAAAAAAGGGCGCTCCCGCCATCCATCTGGCATGCACACAAAAGCAACAAACATTGGGGGAACAAATTCAGGTTTTACAAGAGCAGGTAACTACCCCCATTCTCCTCTCAAAGCCAGGATAAAAACCAGGGGCGCGGTTCCCAACTGTGCAGGTTCCCAACTGCTTTGACCCACAGAACCACACTCCGCGCTCATATCTGAAAATATAACCTTCTTTCTCAAATATTTTTACATACCGGTTAAGTTTTATCCTTTATATGCTTTCTCAGTTTGCTAAACTTGTTGCTGCTGCTGCCTGTACTTTCAAATACCTTGATAGAGTTAATCTCTCTTGGCTCAGGTCTCACTACCTTCCTAGGTTGCTCTTCACCCCCCCTTCCCCCCGCCTCTCCTCACTTTGGCTCTCTCTCTTTGTTTTAAAAGTTAAAAGTTAGAGTTTTTACAGAAACCTCCAAAAAATAAAGCAATTGAAAACAGAATAAAACAAGAAACAAAAAGAAAACAAGGTAAAAATTTTACTTTAAGTAAATTCAGTAAATTAATTATTTTAACCCTTCAGGAATGCAACAGCTGGAATTATTCCTAACTTTCTTGAAGATATGGTTGCCAAGCAACAGAAATGCACTCTCTGCTTCTAATCCTAACCACTAACTAATATTTGAAACATGGGCTTTTCTTATTTTCATATAGCAGAGTTTTAAAATAATGTTAAATATAAAGTAATGCAAAATTCCTTATTACCAAATTAATACAATACATTTGGCAAATAATAATATATTTTTTATCAATTTTTGTTAAAAGTTTTAAATAAGGTAATAACTTGTTTATTTAAATGTTTAACCCTTTTTATTTTTTATTTTTGGTTGCCTTATTTTGTATAGTTATGAATAGAATTCTGGCGCCATTTGTTTTTAATTGTAAGTTTGTCCTGTATGTCATGTGTGTTGTCCTGTGTTGTATGTTGTGTGTGTCACGTAACTATTTTTTATTATTTTTATTTTGTTGCAACAAAAGTCAATTTTATACCCTTTAAAAAAAAATGTATATGTGGTACCACACTCTTTTAAAATTATGGTTGGGGTATAATCATAGTATTATTAGCACCAATTTTTGTGCAAAGTTCAAAAAGGTTTCAGTTACAAATATATGTACATATATTTCTGCCTCAACAAATAATGCAATTGCAAACAAAAAGAATTAAAAATTATTTTTTATCAATCACACTTTTGTTTTTTAAGTTTTTTTTTTTACTTGCATCTTACTGGACTCTGTGGTTATTGGGGGTTCTCTTCGGGTCTGCTGGGTCAGCTATCTGCGCAGAGCTGGGGCAGCACACAGAGGGAACACACGCACGCAGCCGAGTAATATCAACAGGAGAAAGCAAAGCACCACACCGGTAGCATCTGACAACATTGCTTACCATGTTTTTCTTTTGCCTTTATGTCCGACTTATTCTATTGATAATTTGATAGTACCATATCTTCCTAAAATACATCCAAGGTCATTCAAAGAATTTGTGCAAAGTTTTGGGTATCGTTATGAAAAGCACACGGTAGCTTTGACTGTGAATAGTTTGAATGAGAGTTTCCACACACAAAAGGAATAGGATTTCCTTCCCCCCCTTAGTGAATTACCTCCTGTTTAGAGTGGAATAGCAGTAAGGTGAGTTTTCATCTGTGTTCATGTACAGAGGTAGCGTTTTGAATGGTGTCTTATAGATTTTGGACCTGGTGTACAAGAGAGTAAGGAGGAGCAGCAGGAATAAAGCATTTATTCCCTCTTTTATACTGAATTGTGCACCCATTTTGAAACACACCCAGTGTGTAAGTATTTGTGTGCATAGATTACATATGAAGTTGTGTCTTAACTTGCAGGTAAAATTTATCTTTAAGTAGTGAAATGATTTGCTTGTTCCAATGGGTATGTGATGCTGTGCCATGCATGTTGAAGAGGTGGGGTTGTGATGCCATGTTTTAGTGAGGAGTCTTTCAGATAAGTAAAAAGGATAGTTTGAGCATCTGTGTCCTGACTTTTTAACCTGTCCTTTCATTGCCCCCTGATAACCAGTTTGTAAGTCTGTGATATTACATCAGAAATTCACCATTAATCTGAAAGTATGGGATTTCACAAGCAGGAACCGGTATCCCATCTTAAAATAAAACAGCAGCTTTTAAGTAGTCAGTTCAAAATCACCCAAAGGGACAGAGATCTCATTGTTTCCCATCACTCAAGAGAATATTTTTTTTATTGGTGGTGGTTTTCTTTTTAGTAAGGACATAAGAACAGTCATACTGGGTCAGACCAGTGGTCCATCTAGCCCAATATCCTGTCCTGACAGAGGCAAGTGCCAGATGCTTCAGAAGGAATGAATGGAACAGGGCAATTTCAAATGGTCCATCCCTTGTTGTCCTGTCACAGCTTCTGGCAACCAGAGGTTTAGGGACACATGGAGAATGGGGTTGCATCCCTCATGATCTTGGCTAATAACCTCTAATGGACCTATCCTCCATGAATTTATCTAATTCTTTTTTTGAACCCAGTTATACTTTTGGCCTTCACAACATCCTGTGGCAACAGGTTCCAGAGGTTGACTGTCCATTGTGTGAAGTAGTACTTTCTTTTGTTTTAAATCTGCTGCCTATTATGTTCAGTGGTTCTTGTGTTATGTGAAGCAATAAATAACACTTCCTTATTCACTTTCTCCACACCATTCATGATTTTATAGATCTCTATCATATTCCCCCTTAGTCATCTCTTTTCTAAGATGAACAGTCCCCATCTTTTTAATCTCTCCTTGTATGGAAGCTGTCATTTTTATTACCCTTCTCTGCACCTTTTCCAATTCAAATATAACCTTTTTGAGATCGGGCAACCAGAACTGCATGCATATTCACGGTGGGGCATACCATCATTTGTATAGTGGCAATATGATATTTTCTGTCCTTATTATCTATCCCTTTCTTAATGGTTGCTAACATTGTTAGCTTTTTTGACTGCTGCTGCACATTGAACAAATGTTTTCAGAGAACTGTCCGTGATGACTCCAAGATCTTTCTTGACTGGTAACAGTTAATTTAGACCCCAGAGCTTTGTATGTATAGTTGGGAGTATTTTTCCAATGTGCATCACTTTGCATTTATCAGCACTGAATTTCATCTGCTATGTTGTTGCCCAGTCACCCCGTTTTGTGAGATCCCTTTGTAACTTTTCGCAGTCAGCTTTGGACTTAACTATCTTAAGTAATTTTGTATCATCTGCCACTTCGCTGTTCACCCTGTTTTCTAGATCTTTTATGAATATGTTGAACAGCACAGGTCCAAGTACAGATTCTTAGAGGACCCAGCTATTTACCTCTCTCCATTCTGAAAACTGACCATTTATTCCTACCCTTCATTTCCTATCTTTTAACCAGTTACTGATGCATGAGAGGACTTTCCCTCTTATCCCATTACTGCTTAGTTTGCTTAAGAGCCTTTGGTGAGGGACCCTGTCCAAAGCTTTCTGGGTGGCATTATTGTAATTTATCATTTGTATTGCTTCAGCAACTCAAAGCCCCCATTGGATAGGGCCTTATTGTACTATAAAGTAATACATACACTGAGGAGAAAAGCGATTCCTACCCCCAAGGAGCTTACATTAAAAAGCAGTTAGCATTTAATACCTATGGTTGGTAAATTTACCAATGTATCTGCAGTATTTCTTGTGTTAACCAACTTAGTAAAATATCATGTAGTAAATGCTGTTTGTTAATGTCACTCACTGTATATTGATTGACACTGTAAAGATAAGTTGTTTGCTGATGTAAAACACTCCACAGAGGAAGCCTTTTACATTGCAGAAGAACAAGTAGTTTTAGCGGTCCTACAAAACCCAGGAGCTATGCTAAATATTCTTGAGCACCATCTACTGACACCTTATTTATTAACTATCCTGGATGATTTGAACTCAGGAATTCCAGGCTGTACTGAGTGAACTAGCCCTATGGAACAAAAGAAAAGCGATGGTAGTGGGGAAACCCTGCTGTAATTTAGCTGCAGTACAATGGGTTGGTAAAATGGTTTGGAAATGTCAAAAGCTAACGCTCATGGAGTGTGTCTGCCTTTTACTTTTAGAAAGTGGGTGTTTAGGAGTCTTAACATTCTGTGAGCACTTGACTCACTCTTAGTCTTAGAGGATTTGACAGACATTTACTGATAAATAAAATATGTACAGTGCAGATCTGTAGGGAACCTTTATGTTTGGCAGAAACATTAATATACAAATCTTCAGTGAATTGAGGTGAAACTGCTGTTCGCAAGAATAAAAGCCAACAATTAAGAGAAATGGAAAGACTTACTGCCTGTTTTGCAGTAACTGAACACAACTATCTAAGGAAAGTTGGAGCAAGTGGAAAGACTTGATTAAAAACAAATCACTGTTATATCTTTTATGACCTAGTTTGAATTCAAGCTAACCTATAACTCAATGTATTCTCTTGTACGCCTAATGCTCTTACGCCTTATGTAAAAGGATGCCTGGTACTGTCAGTAGTTCTATTTACCTTTTTATAAAAAATAGAAATTAAAACTAGTGGAGGTATTGCATTCTCTTTAGTTTCTAAGTATAAGAAATGCCAGATTTTTGCTAAACTTCACTAGTTCTTCTTGCCCTTTGCTTCAGGAAGCCATATAGTAGCAGACTCTGTTACACACCATTACACTTGCAAAACCAACTAGATTAATGAAGTCGCTGGAGGTAGGCAATAATTAATTAGAAGTATTCAAAGCAGTCAGCTTTTTGTTTTCTGCAGTTTAAACAGCCCATTTTCCAAGAGACTTTTTAGTTCTCCAGTGTAATAACAAGGATTATCTCAGCTGCTTTTTAATGGTAATTTGGGGTGAAGGCAGGGTGGGAGAAGGCAGGTGTTATGGAAAGTGAGACCTCACTAGAACCAAAAGCTCTATCCTTGAAGAGCATGCCTGGTTTGGGTTTCATTATTAACTAGAAACAAGGCCCAGGATAGTCTAGAGGTAATAATATCTTTGCTTAACTTTCAAGGCTGGACCGATACATGGTTTTGCCCTGAAACTAGAGATATGGCCAAACAGTAAAATTTGGCTCTAGGATCATCTCTAAACCCCACCTACCCCCAGATTTGATGTGTGTATGTGGATCTGATATTCCAATTCAGACCACCTGTAGTTGAAACCATGCAAACCCCATGATTTAATCTCAGAAGCAGGTACAATTATTGGTTTTCAGCTCAGTGTTTGTTTAAATCCCAAACTTACGTGTTCACAGCCTCTGAGTTTAACTTATGAACTGGGATGAAGAAAAGGTTCTTGAAAACTGAAACTGCCAAATTTTCACAATTCTAACTTGAATAAGGCTTAATGTTACTGTTACTGTACCTTGGCATGCACACTAAAAATCTAACCATTGTCAGCAGGGTTTGTAGAGGCTGCATTTGTTCGCGAGAGAAGTGCTACTGCTCTTCAATTGCTGGCATTCCCAGTTCACTCAAGAATTCCAAGTTTAAGCAGAGGCAATGAATTTTTCCATCTTACTATTGAGGAGGCATTTCCCATAGTGCATACACTTTGTAGGAAGGAAAGATTGATTTTATTGTATAATGGAAAAAGTTCCTAGCAGTGGAACCTCTAGTGAATTTATATCATCATCATTAGCATGATGGTCTGTTCCTGACAGTGCCAAACCCAGTTTTTGCAGGCCCCCCTAAGCAATGTAATTTGTACAACTCCTCCTATACCTATGTCTAGGCCTCTCAACCTCTGCATGCCAACTGAGTGAAACAACTGCTAATGGGTGTAGTAGCGGGTCATTATGCCAGGAATGCAACAGGGAGATGGACCTCTGTCCATGAGGTGGAGAGGGGCATTGGCTCAATCTCTCCTGATACATGTCCAATGGTTGAGCAGAGCAGGCATGCACAGAACTCTGATTTACTTCTCTATAGGCAGGGCCGGCGCAACCCATTAGGCGACCTAGGCGGTCGCCTAGGGCACTGCTATTTTGGGGGCGCTGGCGCCCCGTCCGTCCGTTCAATTTTGGGGGCGGGACCTTCCGCCGCCTAGGGCGCCGGAAGAGCTGGCGCCGCTACCGTCTATAGGGCTCCTCCCAACCAAGGACATGCTGCAGCCAGCCCTGCTGGTGGGAAATCCTCTCTGCCTGGTTGGGGCCACTTTGTAAAAAGATAAACAGAGCCTCTGGGCAGGGAGAGAGGGGTACATAATACTGAGAAAGGCAGTCCATTTGGTGGATCTCTGTTTGACCAGAGAATGCCAGTCGTGCTCAGTACAGTGTTTTTTGCCATGCACACGGATTTGGAAAAAAGCTCCCAAAATTGCTTTGATTTGTGATCAAAACAGGATTTGAACTCCGTTCTCCACAGGCAAAAGGTTAGAGCGCACTAGCCTACTGCATCCTTCCATGATGCTGTGTACTAAAATAAGGATGGGGCTGTTCCTAATATCTGGAGAATGGAAGGGTCCCAAGAGTGGTGATTTGTATTCTTCAGATACAGGCAGGGGTATGGAAAGGAACCTGAGACTGAGAGAGAAAGTGACTTGCTGCAGTTCACATGTGAGTTACTGGCAAAGCTGGGGTTGGAAATCAGGTGCTTCTGACTCCCAGGCCTGTGCAGGCTGCAGTGCCTTTCACATCAGACTGAAAGAAAAGAGAATCATTGGTGAAAACAATATTATAAAATAAATGTTGTTTGCAGTGTTATTGTAGCCATGTTGGTCCCAGGATAATAGAGAGACAAGGTGGGTGAGGGCAAGAAGAGCTCTGGGTAAACTCAAAAATTTCTCTCTCACCAACAGAATTTGGTCCAATGAAAGCTATTTCTTCACTCACCATGTCTCTCTAATAAAATAAATATCAGCTTGGCTTTCACAATGAGCACCTTGAAGTGCCCTGTATCTCTCGATGTTCTGATTCTTTCTGAACCCTGGGAATGTGGGTTTGGATATTTCACTCTAGCAAATGAGCCTAGCAACCCAGAGATGATGGAAGCTAGGTCTCACTTTCAGCTGGCATGTGCAATGGTTAATTAAGTTTCTTGTATCCTCTAGAATAAACTACAACTCCAGCTCAATAGTCTGGAGACAGGTTATTTGTGGTGAGGTTGGAGCATAAGAAATTGTACAAAACCTACCACTTAGCAGCAGATTGTCCCAGTGGAATTTGTGAGTAGAAGATGTGTGCTCACACCTGTGTAGAAGATTTGACCCTTTGAGTGGAATGAAGCAGAGCAATATTTGTTTTTTCTAGTTGCAGTTATGGCAAACATGTTTGGACACTTCTGAATAGGAGATATTTATGTTCACACACCATTCAGCAGTATAGGCAATTCATTTTGCTATTACATTGCCAAAAGTAATATATTATGTTGGAAAGATAAATTGAGCCAAACAATGCTTCACTAAAATAGTTGTGAGCTAGCAAGCCTGAAAACCGAGCAGCGTGATCTGCCATTTGTTACGTTCCACTTTCTGGGTTGTACTGTTGGATGGTGTGAAACAAAAGTTGTGTTATACAGAGGTCAGACTAGGTGATCTAACGGTTCCTTCTGGGCAGGAAGTCTGTGAAACCAGGCCCAGAGATACAGCAATTAACTCTTTTATTCTTTTTGAGTTTGTTACTGTTTATGTTCACAGCATACATACAGAAAAATTAGAATTACCTTTGTTGAAAAGTTGCAACATAGTCTACTTTATTTCTGAGAATTCAGAATTAAACCATGCAAGAACCCCAAAACAGAAAATGGGCTGCTCCCTAGGGTAGACTCACTCACAACTTGCCCCATCTTATTGTAAGTTGGCTTTCAGAAGAACTGATTGCTGATCACACAGAGCAGAGCCTGCCTCCTAGCTTGCAAGCAAAAAAACAGGAAAACCCCAACCCCACACTTAAAGTGATAGCTTGCAAATCCAACACGGTCCTCAATACACCACAGTTAGCATATAAGGAATTAAAACTGACACTACATCTGTCCTCTAATACTCATGGGAAACTTTTAGCACTTGTCAAACATTATAAAAACAAACAAACACTGCTTCTCCTTTCCCCGTCACTTGCATTTATTGTGAGGTGGAGGGGATCTGTACCTTGTTTGCAAGCCACTAATTAAAAAGCAAATGCTGTCATGTATACTGCCACACATGTTAAGCACTGGTAACTCTCATCAACTCCAGCCTGTCATCTCACCCTTTGATAGCAAGTAGTGAGAGTGAAAGGGTTCAAGTGGAAAGAGTCCCCAGTGGATACTGTAAACAGAAAACTTCATAGTGGAAATTGAATCACATTTATTTCTCTCCATAGCTTTTTATAGGCTGCCTACTACTACTACATCTTTAAGAAATTTTAATAGGAGCATCCATCAATCCAGACTGATCTATTTATGTAAAGTGCTTCTGAGAGAAAAATCATAGAGCAATGCATGATAGGAATGCGTCAGGTGGCTCAGGCTTATCTGAGAAAAAGAGGATCTGCAGGCTGTCCAGTGAAGACATCTCAAGGGCAGAGACATTTAGGAGGTTATTGTCGGGGAAAGGGGAATTTCTGAGATAGCAGAGAGGAGAGATGGGGCAGTCTCTTGAGCTTATGATGGATGTGGGTGGGGAGAGAGAGTATTTTTCAGTCAACTGCCAGAACCTGTGTCTATATGAGAAATCTGGAAGAGTTCAGACTTGTACAATAAGGTCTGCATTATCTGGTAGGTATAATGGGTGGTACTGTGTATAATTTTCTGTTTGAAATTAATTATGCTACACGACTTCACTGCAGCATTAAATGTGACATGTTATGCTAAGTTATAATGATACAAAACCATATAGGGTCCAAAACTTTAAGTTAAGAGGTTTTCTATGAATTAGCTAGTTGCTGCTTGTAGCAAACCTCTCAGAAAACACAAACACCATAGGTGAAATCCTAGCTTGATTGAGTTTAATGGGAGTTTCTCCAATGATTTTAATAGAGCCAGGATTTTTTCACCTCTGGCCTCCAACATATTTCTGGTTAAAATCAATTCACTTGATAAACATAAGAACACGTGATCCATGAAAACATAATCCTCAGACCTGAAATCTCCATTCACTTCAGTTTTACAAAAATACATTTTTGTGATTATTTCATAAAAGCTGGCTTTGCTAGCTCCTTCAGTGTGCCCAGGCAGCCTCAGCCTACAGTGCACTGGAGATAGAATTGTAGGCCTGGAAGGGACCTCAAGAGGTCATCTAGTCCAGTCCCCTGCACTCATGGCAGGACTAAATATTATCTAGACCAGGGGTCCCCAACGCGGTGCCCGCGGGCGCCATTGTGCCCGCCGGGGCGTCTAAGTGCACCCGCGTAGCGGTTGTCATTTTCTTCCTTTTGCTCCGCCGGCAGCGCTCGGGGTTGTTGTTTTTTTTGGCGCCCACCGGCAGCGCTCGGGGTTGGGTTGGTTTTTTTTTTGGCGCCCGCCAGACGAAAAAGGTTGGGGACCACTGATCTAGACCATCCCTGACAGGTGTCTGTCCAATCTGCTCTTAAAAATCTCCAACAAAGGAGATTCCATAACCTCCTTAGGCAATTTATTCCAGTGGTTAACCACAGTTAGAAGTTTTTCCTAATGTCCAACCTAAACTGCCCTTGCTGCAATTTAAGTCCATTGCTTTTTGTCCTATCCTCAGAGGTTAAGGAGAATAATTTTCTCCCTTCTCCTTGTAACAACCTTTTATGTTCTTGAAACCTATTATCATGTCCCCTCTCAGTCTTCTCTTCTCTAGACTAAACAAACCCAGTTTTTTTCAATCTTCCCACATATGTTTTCTAGACCTTTAATTATTTTGTTGCTCTTCTCTGGACTTTCTCCAGTTTGTCCACATCTTTCCTGAAATGTGGTGCCCAGAACTGGACACAATACTCCAGCTGAGGCTTAATCAGCCTGAAGTAGAGTGGAAGAATTACTTCTCATGTCTTGCTTACAACACTCCTGCTAATACAGCCCAGAATGAGGTTTGCCTTTTTTTTTGGGGGGGGGGGGGCAACAGGGTTATATTGTTGACTCATATTTAGCTTGTGATCCGCTATGAGCCCCAGATCCATTTCTGTAGTACTCCTGCCTAGGCAGTCATTTCCCATTTTGTATATGTGCAACTGATTGTTCCTCCCTAAGTGGAGTACTTTGCATTTGTCCTTATTGAATTTCATCCTATGTTTGTGAGCATGATTGTTTTGCCTGTGTAGCTTACCTGGATCTTGCTCTGTGTGTTGGAGGAGGGAAACCAGGCTCCATGGGGCTGCTACTTCTCCCCTCCCTTCCTATTCAGGGAGTGCTCTCGGTTCTGCCCCTGACATGCCAGTCTGCAGATCTGACCTGGCATTGGGGGCAGGAAAGTTATCTGTGTCTGCTAAGGGGTGAGACAGTTGATTTCTCTCTGGATATCCAGGATGGAACCAAGGTAGAAACTATGACTCTGACTTTTTTTTTTTTTTTGGTCTCTGCTGCTGCCTGATTGGTTACTTCCAGTTCAACATGGTGTCCAGTTGACCTGTCAGTCCATAACTCTGGTGTTTGTATCTTTGAGGTTCTACTGTAATGCCCGGTTCCCAGGAAGCTACTCTGTCCCACAAATTGCATCCAAATATAGAAAACTAAGTGGCGAGCAAACTACTCTGCCACAACTTCTTTCCAAGGGCTGCTACAAACAAAACTAACAACCGTAGAGCATTCCTTCAGAGACTAAAAACTTGCTCACAAACTAAGAAAGAGAACTTGCATGGCTATATGTAACAGCACCATCTGGTGACCCCTGCCAAAACATGTTTATATAGTGCCTAGTACAATAAAGCTCTGGCTTGGAGGGTAGATTCAATAAAAATGTTTAATAATAATACGCATTTGGACTTTGAATTCTAAACAACTGAAGAACAGCAAACATAAGGCTATGTCTTATCCTGTTTGTTCACAAGAGAGAAGGAGGGTATAGGCAACTATAGAAGCATCTCTACATGAGGTTTCAGCTTTGAAGAATTTTTCCATAGCTAGGACATATATTTTGTTAGTATGCTGGCCTGGGCATTGCATCTTCCGGGTAGGCCTGGTCTTTTGTACAGGGCGTGCTCCCCACCTCGCCCCCAGCTTAACACTATGAGCAGCAAAAACTACCTTGTAGATGGTTGACATCTTGCTCCTGAGGGTTAGAATAGCAGTGTGCACATCATGGTCCTGTGCTGGCAAGTCTCCTGCAGGAGAGGACTTACCTGAAAGCATCTTTGCGCGCACACGCTTTCTGTGCTAGCATCAGGGCAAGATTTAGCTTTCCAGGGAGTTTCTAAAAACTCTGCCTCGTTTTACTTTCTCCTCTTTGTGTGTTTGGATTAATTCGTTGCCAAACAGGAACAGCTCTGGAGATAAACGTGGATAGACCACATCTGCCAAAACATGATGCTCTTACTCTAACATTGGGTGCAATTAACCAAACAAGAGTATATCAGATCTCGGTGTATGGACTACTGTGACGGGTTGGATCACAGAAACCCTCTTGGGAGCTATCATCTGATGTGCAAAGGCTACCTCTGTTCCTGTTTTCCCTGCCAGCTCGGTGGCTCCAGCACCCTGTCTTGCTGAAGCCAGACACACCCGTCTGCTCCAACACAGACCCAGGGTCTGAATTACCTGCCCCAAAGCTGCAGGTTTACCTGAAAACAGCTCACAGAAGTGTGCTTGTCTTTAGCACTCAGATGCCCGACTCCCAGTGGGGTCTGACCCCAAATAAATCCGTTTTACCCTGTATAAAGCTTATAGAGGGTAAACTCATAAATTGTTCGCCCTCTATAACACTGATAGAGAGATATGCACAGTTGTTTGCTCCCCCAGGTATTAATACATACTCTGAGTTAATTAATAAGTAGAAAGTGATTTTATTAAATACAGAAAGTAGGATTTAAGTGATTCCAAGTAGTAACAGACAGAACAAAGTAAGTTACCCAGCAAAATAAAATAAAATGCGCAAATCTATGTCTAATTGCACTAAATACAGATAAGATCCTCACCAGTTCCAAAATGTTCCCTTTTACAGGCTAATCTTCTTTTAGCCTGGGTCCAGCAGTTACTCACACCCCCTGTAGTTACTGTCCTTTGTTCCAGTTTCCTTCAAGTACCCTGGGGGGGTGGAGAGGCTCCTTCTTTAGCCAGCTGAAGGCAAAATGGAGGGGTCTCCCACGAGTTTAAATAGACTGTCTCTCGTGGGTGGAGACCCCCTCCTCACCCTCTGTAGAATCCAGTCACAAAATGGGGATTCGGAATCACATGGGCAGGTCACATACCCATGCATGACTCAGGACTTGCAGGTAGCAGCCATTACTCACATGCTACCTTGAACGTCCTCAGGTAGACTTCTTATGTGGATTGGAGTCTTCCAAGCTCTTTTGTCTGTTAAGTGCTCCCCGATTGAACACTTAATTTGCACATTCGTTTCCCAAGAAGTGATCAAATGTTCTAACTAAGGCCACTTAGAAATCAGGCAATTATATAGCCAATGTTCATAACTTTGAACACAGAAATGGGGCCTGCATACAACTAGGATGAACATAACCAGTAGACCATAACCTTTACATAGATATGTTACATGGCCTATGTAGCAAAATCCTATTCCAGTTATATCATACATACATTTATGAGCATACCCCCCCCCCCATAAAGCCTTATGGGGTACGCTGTCACAGAATACATTTGTAAATGTAATCATTCTGCAGCTGCTGCTGACAGATTTTTCACAGATTTTTTCTAGAATGCAATCCTGTTAAATGCTTACTCAGTAGGCTGGGTTTTTCAGTCATTTCACTTTCATAACCTATCTTTTAAAATACCCTTAACATTGAATTAGCATTGTTGCTATTGTAACAATGTGGGGGTTCATTAAATAACAAACCAGTTAATGAGAGAGGACTAAAACTTGAATAAAACAAACTGGAGAGCGTCTCCAGTGAGCTGCTGCACACAGCCATGCAGTGTTCCCAATCCATACCTTCAGGGCACATCTCCCAATTCCTATTTTCATAATACTGTCCCTTAGGAGGGAGCATCCCTAAATTATCTTCTACAAAGATATCTCTACACCTATCACAAATGGCCTTTTAAAAATCTTGATGAACTCCAGCCATGCCACATTCCATATAACAAAACTCTGTAGTTGAACTGTAGGTAATTCCTGTTGTTGTTCAATGCTTCATTTGCGAGCCTGGAGTGGAAGGGGAGAAGCTCATGAGCAGCAACAAACAGTCCAGCTAAGGACGTTTGATGAAACCTGTGATGCTGTATGGAATATGGGTGACCATTTATAATATTATGGATACCAATATTACAAAATTGCAATGAATTTTACAATTTTACATGTAAGGTATCAGTGGAAAAGTTATGATTTGCTAAGTATGATCATCTTGTTTATATGTATGTATCATCTTTGTATTATGGGTTATAAATATGTGTGATATATTTGTATCTCAAACTTGTGCTGTGTTTCTGGGTGACAACCCCAGACAGATTGGCATCAGCACTATCCAGTCTGCTTGATGGCCCATCAAAGGCAATCAGCTGTACAGTGAACCTATTGAGAGAATCCAGGGGCTATCAACAGGACACGTAGGGACATGCATGTGGACAGGGGACTCCAAGAGCTTTTTCATGCTCATGTGCTATGAGTTTGTGTTTGGGACAAAGGAGGTACAAGTCACATGGCAAAGAATTTAAAAGGGCAGCTGCATCTTCTCCATTTTGTCTTCAATCCTGCTTCACACCTCTGGAGTAACTTCTCTACAAACTGAAGCTTTGAACAAAGGACTGACAGACCCATCCAAGCTTTGGATGTGTTCCAGAGGGACTTTACAAGCCAGCAAACTCACCAATGCCTCAAAGAACCTGATATATGGACTCTGAAATCATATGTATGTATCTGATTGCTTTGACCATTTAACAACTCTCTTCTTGTTCATTTCTTTTATAATAGTCCTTTAGTTTTAGATACTAAAGGATTGGCTGACAGTGTGGTATTTTGGGTAACATCCAAACTAGTATTGTTCTGGTAATGTGGCTGGCCCTTTGAGTATCAGAAAAACATTTTGTATATTGAATAGAGTTTTAAGTAGCCTCTCAGTTTACTGGGCCTATTTGCTGACTGGGAGTCAGAGACTGGAATGCAATAAAGGGGGCTGTGTGATTTCTTTTTTTCAGCTTCTTGATAACTAATGTGGGGAATCAGAAGCACAGTTTCTGACTGGTTGGTGAGTCTAACCACAATGTTAACCAGCAGTTTTGGGGGAATCTGCTCTTCTTTTTGCTGTCTGCCCTGACTTTGGCATTTTCAGTGTGGGCTACCCTAGGCACTTTGGGTCACAACACCCATGTGAACAAAATTCTCAACTGACCTTGTTCATCTCTGCATGGAATTTTAGGCTCAGTGTGGCTGACTACATCACTACATCTTTCGGGAACTCTGGGGAGGGAGTGTCAGAGTCTGAGTTCTGCACAACTTTGTGGTGCTCAGACGGTGCAAAATGGACAGATTCTGACTAGTGGAGGCTAATGCTGGCAGCAGGGAGCTACCCACTGGTACAAAGACTGGCTGCCTCTCCCATCCACATCATGGAGTGTGCGGTGGGGGACAGTGGATGTACTGGGACAGGGAGAAGGTGGATGGGGGCATGGCAGAGCTAGGCTGCTCCAATTCATGCAGCCTAGGGGTCTGTCAATGCTGAAACAGGGATTACTTAAATGACTACTTGATGCTCCCCTCTGTGCTGAGTAGAGCTTGTATGCAGGGAAGAATTAAGCCCTTGATCTCCACATGAATATCTGGATCAAGCTTTGCCCATTCCGATCAGCATCTCCAGTGATACACTGAGAAAAGATCGGAACTTAAATGAATAACAGTACAACAAACTGACTTTGTGCATTATTCATTCAAACTATTTTGATGTGCCAGGAAATCCAAAGGAGCATAATTTAGGGACCCGGGACACTGCAGTATGTGCAGTTGTGTTGAACAGATGCAGACCTTTCACTGCGATCCGTGGTAGTGTCGAGATTAAAGCATGAGTTGGGGGCTCAGGAGATCTGAGGTCTATTCCCAGCTCTGCCACAGACTTCGTGTGTGATGTGAGGCAAGTCAGTCAATCTCCTTACTTCAGTTTCTCTGTTCATAAAACTGAGATGTGAGTGTTTCCCTGCCTCAGAAGGCTCTTGTGAGGCTAAATTCATTAATGTAGGTAATTTGCTTTGATAGACTGTGGCGCTATTTAAGTGTAATGTATTATTTATTATTCTGTCCATTTAGGGTCATTCATACTACTAGAGCAAATATATTTCTCTGTACCTTGCTGTGTTTGTTTGGTTTTTCCCCTCATCTTTCACATGGAAAAATGGAAGTTAACTCTTTCCTGCCTAGTTCTTTGTTCAAAAATTACAAAATAAACTGGGGGCAGAAACATTTTGAAAGATGAACTTGCATGTTTGCTTTGTGCTGGAGCCAGGGACTGATTAGTTCTATCTGGAGTGTTATATCTTGTGTTCTCTGTCAGAAATAACATAACCAGTGTGCTGCTAAAATTGACCTTTGGAGAAAGAGGTGATAAGAGACCAAAGTTTCTGTTAATGAGCTAATGGGGCAGGAGTCGGGGGGGGAGGGGGGAGGGAAGGGAATTGTAGGGTCAGGAATGTGGCTGAAACATATGAAAGAACAGCACACGTACACATTGTAAAAGTGGAGCTATTATTGTATGACACTGTTTTTAGTTTGGAACCTCTAGTGCTTTCATGGAAAGGTTCTGGCAAGAAAAAACTCCCTCCTTCAAAGTTTGAGTTTCACTTATTCAAAGCAGAAGTTGTCATCACTGATTAGAGTTTACATTAACATGTACGCTGCTCTGAACTGGTTTTGACGTGGAAGATGTTAGCTGTAAGGGGGGAAGAATAGGTAGAGAGAACCCAAATTTTTGGTGTGTGCGTGATTGTAATCAACTTTCTGCTGGTGGGAAAGAAGACAAAGTGTCATGAAATGAGATCAATGAGCAGGTGTAGATAAGTGGAGGCTGATATCAAGGGGTTTGCCCTATGTGTCATTTACGCCTGGTTACCAGAGTGAGAGAAGCATTCTCTTCAGCTCTGAAATCAAGGTAGCAAATTATTGAAATCTTGGTTGAGAGATGTGTACTTGAGAGTGAAGCTTGTGAGAAATATTGTTTATAAATAATGAGACAAAGCTGTCAGGCCATATCTTCTAACCGGCTTAATCACAGTTACGCTAATTTGGCTTGACATTTATTTTTAGCTGGTTATACAGTTGTACAAAAAAAGATTATTTTGCATTGCTGTGTCTGAAGATTATTTGTTGCTATAATCCTTTTGATAAAATCTTAAGATAGCATTTTTACTCATGATAAACAAAAATACCTTGTGCAAGTTCTCAGTTTTTATTACCTAGAATGACTTACAAGTTGGATTGTTGGTGCATAATCTTTGCATTGCATCTAGATCTAAGTTATTGGGGCCCAGTTTGTATCAGAAACAGAATTCCTCCTGAAACATAAAAAGCATCAAAAATGAAGCAACTGTACTCTGGAGTTTTATGCTATATTTAAAAAACAGCAACAAGTTGGCACTTCCATTTTCTATTCAGTATTACACATGATGAGCCAGATCCTCATGCGGTGTAAATGAACAAGAATCCATTGACATCAGTGGAGCCAGGCTGATTTAAGATCTGGTCCATTGTTTTTTGGACCACTGTCTGTCGTCCCTTCTCCTTCCCCCAGAGGATATACTGGACAAGTCTGGTTTGCTATTTGTGGAACATGCAGTGTTAAACTGTATCAATACATGAATTACACAGGGTAGGAATGATTTAATCTCAGCCCATTGGAACAAAGTTGTTTATGGTACCAATTGTCACCAATATAATAATAATTTTACCTAACGACAGAGCAATTGTTTGAGAGAAACAAATAGGAGAATAAAGTGAGAGAATAAAGAGAAATATAAACTATGTATGTAATAATATAGAGCATTATAGTGTAAAAGAAAGGAGACACATCTGGAGCAAGAGACTGCAAGTCAGGAGTCCTGGGTTGTATTCCCAGCTTGTTTGATGATGCTTTATATGATCCTTATTTAAATCACTTAACCTGTCTGTGCCTCAGTTCATATGTAAAAGGAGTATACTAATTTTTACCTACTTCACAGGGGTATTGAGACTCAGTTAGTTAATGATGATTTAGTGCTTCAGGGGACTTGAATGATAAGTTCCATAAACGTGTAAAATAGTAAAACTAACAGTCTAATTTATGAGTTCTTTTAGCAAAGAAATAATACTCAGTCATTGACCGTTTAAAGTGCTAAGTCAGCTTTAATATAAAATAATATTTTACAATGTTATATAGTACCCTCATGTTAAAATAGTTAAATGAGATATTGAAAGAAGCTTAAGCTCATAAATATAGCAAGTTTGGCAACGTAGTAAAGAAATGAGAAATGCAGAAGCATTCAAATATTTTCAGAGGTAGCAGGAAAGGGGTGTGTGTGTGTGTGTATCTCAATTTGAAGCAAGGGTGGATAAATCCTTTCCTTCTGATTTTCCACAAGGAAAGTAAAAGCTTACTGCTACATGGGAAACATCTTGTTCTTCTTCGAGGGATGGTCCCTATTGTATTCCACTGAGGGTATACACATGCACACCATGCGTCTGGAGCCAGAGAATTTGAATGTAGTAGTGTCCGTTGGTCCGCACATGCGCCCTTGCTTTGCCTCACGGTTTCAACCAAAGTGATAAAGGGCAGAGCCTCCAGTTCCTTCTCATGGCCGCAAGGTCTGAGCTGGAGCCATTACTGTCCTCTTGTCTCTGACGCAATTTAAAAAAACCCCACATAGTATTAGAATTGTATAAAATGTATTTTCTTCTAGTTTTTGCTCTTTTAAGTCAGTTTAGTGTAAAGTAGTAGTTTTTAGGAGATAAGAGTCTTTGGGGAATCCGTTTACTAGTGGGGCTTCTCCAACCCCCGATCCAGTACGCATGCCTGGATACCAGATTATGCCAAAGACACCCAGATTCAAGATCTGCGCCTTCTGCCCGCGTTCTTTCTCAGTAAGCGACGAGCACCAACGCTGCCTCTATTGCTTTGGGAGAAGCCCACATTTCATCCAGGTGCAGTATCTGCCTGTCCTTCCCAAGTTGTACCTGAGAAGGTTGAGCTCTCTGCCTCAAGAAGCACCTCATGGAGGTCACCATGAGGCCGTAGTAGGATCCAGACTGGGGAAACCCTCCAGTGCATCGGCCTGAGAAACCCAGGAGCGCGTCTCTGACCACAGAGATCGGTTCTAGTTCCGGCAGATATCGAGTCTGGTTCCGGCGGTACCAGTGTTACAGACCCTGTGCTGTGGCCTAGTCGGGAGGCAAGGAAGCATGTACATAAGCATGGCAGTAAGTCTTCCTCCAGGCTTAAGAAGGATGATGTCCCCTCTACGAGTTCCAGCCATGGAGAAGTGGCGCGTTCCAAGGTTCACAAGCAGGACAAGAAATCGTGCAGACCGGCAGATCCGCCAATACTGAGCACGCCTTCCATGTTGGCCCCCCCCCTTAAGTCAAGAGAAACCATCGTTTCGAGACAGTCCTCCACTTTGGCTCTGGTTCTAGCTATGAAGTGTGTGCCGCTGACACCGGGGAAGTTGGAGACTGCGCTGGAGCCACACGAACTCTTTGCCCTTGGGGAACCATCATCTCCATGCCTTCCTTTACTGTCTGCACCTAGGGAGGTATGATCTCCAACCCAGGACTTACTGAGTCCTGCTTCCACCCATTCCCCTATGGTGTACACAGCTCCACCGGTTCCGACGGTACTGCCATTGGAACTGGCATCTGAGTTTTTGTCATCAGAGGATTTGGATGAAGCGCAGGGGATGCCCATCCCTTACCGCCACTAGGAATACCCAATGGGACCACCAGCTTTGGGGCAGTACCCTCCTCTTCCCCAGCAGAGAAGCTACTGGTATCCTACTCCATGAAGCCCTCCGCAGCATTCTCCAGATCCATCCTGTTGGCTGTATTGGGAGTCCTGGTCTCAATATTTTCCTTTGGAACCTTCCTGTTCAGCAAGAGAGGGTTCATCTCATCCCTGCTTCAGCCACCCTTGAGTAGGCTTTCAGGACTGGTTTTGGAGGAGCCACTCAGTTCAGTACCAATGGAACAGGAATGTTTCCCATCAACCTCTCCAGACGCTGCTGTGACCTCTTCTTTCCCCCCTTGCCTCCAGATGATTTTCGCCAGTTCCAGGTCTTCCTACACAGGGTGGCTGCTGACCTTCATATTCCACTGGAGGAAGTACAAGACAAACAGCATCAGCTGAAACAATGAGGAGTCCTTGTGGCACCTTAGAGACTAACAAATGTATGTGGGCATAACATCTTTCATGCCTTGGTACTGACCAGCGTTGCTCTACCAATCAATGATGCCATTCTTCAGTCAGCTCGAACTGTTTGGCATACCCCAGTCACCTGTGCACCTACCTCCAAGGGGACAGAAAAACAGTACCAGCTAAGGGGTCTGAGTTTCTGTTCTCTCACCCCTCGCACAATTCCCTCATGATCCAAGTGGCAACGGAGCAGGCCAGGCAACAGCACCCACGATCCACCCTGGCAGACAGGGAGGGTAAGCAACTAGACCATCTGAGTCAAAAGGTCGTCTTGTTGGCTAGCCTCCAATTTCAGATCTCTATCTATCAGGCCTCATTGGCCAAATATGACTTTTTCAACTACAGTAAACTGGAGGACTTTACTGACAAATCCCAGCAGGATTGAGCCTATTTCCTGGCTATCCTGGAAGAGTGTAAACTGATCGTCAGAATGGTGCTTCAGTCTGCTGTGGACACAGCGGATACCACTTTGCACACTGTGGCTATGGGAATTGTCATGTGGAGGGAATCGTGGCTGCATTCATCTGGCTGCATTCATCAGAGAGGTACAAAATACCATAGAAGATCTCCATTTCGATGAGTTTAACCTCTTTAACGAGAAGACCGACGATTCCCTCCACTCCCTCAAAGATTCCTGAGCCAGACTACGATCCCTGGGTATCCATACACCTGCACCCACGTGAAACTTCTACGATCTGCCACCTGCACAAGGGTTCAGGACTCCCCAGTTCTTCCACCAATGACCCTACAACCCACCTCACAAGTGACAGAAGTCCCAGCAATCCCGTCTTCCAGGACCACCTTCACAGCCTTCAGTACCACATGTTCAGTCCTCTCAGAAGTGATACTTCTCAATGCACCTAGATAGCTGCCAACCACCTTGCTTCCTACCATGCACCCAACCCTTCGGGGGTCATCTAGAATTCTTTTTACCAGCTTGGAGTGTGATAACACTGGACAAGTGGGTCCTGGATGTCATTGGACATGGCTATACAAACTCGTTCACAACACTACCTCATCCACATCCCCCACCCTAATCCCTCCTCAAGGACCACTCTCATGACAGTATCCTTGCTCTAGAGGTAGACTCCCTACTGCAAAGGGGAGCGATAGAACACATTCCTCTGAACTGTCTAAGAGTGGTTCTATTCCACTTATTTTCTGTTACCCAAGAAGAAGGGTGGGTGGAGACCAGTCTTGGACTTCTGCTGCTTCTATTGTTTCATCTGCAAACCCAAGTTTCATATGGTCACCTTAGCAGCCCTCATACTGTCGCTAGAAAGAGGCATGTGGTTTACGGCTCTCGATATGCAGGATACCTATTTTCACATAGACATCCATTCAATCCACAGAAGGTTCTTGAGATTCACGGTACGCCCTCAGCACTTGCAATACAGGGTTCTACCGTTTGGACTCACCACTGCTCCGTGGTCTTCACCAAGGTTTTCTCTGTTGTAGCAGCCCACCTCCAGTGTCATGGGGTCCTCAACAGAGGAGGCTTGAGCCTCAACCTCCATGTTACTAAGAATCCTTTCCTCCCTTGGGGTAAGTGTAAATGTCAAAAAATTGACTTTGGTTACCACACAGTCCCTGGATTTCATAGGGGTCTTCATTGATGTGGTCTCAGCACAAGCCTACCTACTGAGGGACAGGTTCCAGATCCTGCAGGAACTCGTCACCCAAGTGGTCCATGGTCCTGTTCCGATCAGGATTTACCTATCCCTTCTTTGCCACATGGCAGCCTGCATGTACATCACTGCCTTCGCTCACCTCCTCCTTCGCTATCTTCAGCTGTGGCTCCAGAGAGTCTATTCACCCATGCAACATACTGTGGACTTTCTGTTGATGGACCCCCCAAAGTGCTCTCCTCCATCCAGTGGTGAATGGACCTGAGGCAGGTCTGTGCTGGGATGCCTTTCCTCTTATCCTCCCTGGATATGATTATCATAATGGATGCATCACTTACTGGATGGGGTACCTATATGGGCGAGCACATGAGACAAGGGACTTGGACCCCTCGGGAATCCAGAATGCACATCAACATTCTGGAGCTTCAGGTGACATGGAGAGCATGTTGAGCATTCTTCCCATCCATTTGCTCCCATCGTGTTCTCATCATGTCTGACAGCACCACCACCATTTATTACATCAACAAACAAGGGGACATGAGGTCAATTGTACTCTGCGGAAGTGGTTTATCTGTAGGATTGGTGCATTGCCCACAAGATCCTGTTGTCGTCAGCCTATCTTCTAGGGCCTCAGAATGTGATTGCAGACTCTCTCAGCAGGAAGTTCATGGCCGACCATGAATGGGAACTTCATGACACTGCAATCAATGACATTTTCAGCCAGTGGGGGACTCGGTGCACTTGCTGTTGGCTTGGGAGGCAAAATCTACTGCTCCATGGGGAGGGGTACCGGTGTCCATTCCCAAGGCGATGCCTTTGTCCTTCACTGGTTGGACCAGATCAATTATGCCTTTCCCCATCTCCTGCTCCTGCCACGAGACCTCCACAAGATCAGGCGGGAGAAGGCCATAGTCATTCTGGTTGCCCCATTCTGGCCATTCCAATTCTGGTTTCCTCAGCTTCTTTGCATGTTGGCTTGTCCCCTCTGTCCCCTGCCAGCTTTCCTGAAACTCCTCACGCAACACGGCGGCAGGATCAGGCATCCCGATCCATACACAGTTCACCTCAGAGCTTGGTTTTTGGATGGGCATTTTCGCTAGAATGGGAATGTTCCTGGGAGTACAAAACATCCTTTCAAGCAGCAGGAAAGAGTTCACAAGGCATTCCTATTGGGCCAAGGGGAAGTGCTTCACCTCCTGGGCCCAACAGAGGGGCCTTGTCCCTGAAAACATGGACATTCCCCTTTCTTTAGACTACCTCCTCTCCTTGAAGGTGTTGGGACTCACTCTGAACTCCATCAAGGTCCGCATAGCGGCTATTAGTGCCTTCCGTCCCCCCACTCTCCCCATGGAAGGCCACTCCATATTTACGCATCCATTGACTGCCAGATTTTGGAAGGGTCTCCTCAGAACTTTCCCACCTGTCCAACCTATTGCTCTCGAGTAGGACCTCAATCTCGTTTTCTCGATGTTAATGAAATTGCCCTTCGAGCCACTGGCTTCCTGCTCCCTGTCCCTCCTTTTCATGAAAGTCACCTTCCTAGTAGCTATTACTTCCATGAGAAGGGTAACTGGGGGCCATGATGGCGGACTCCTCCTTTCACCATATTCCATAAGGACAAAGTCTCCCTGAATCTGCACCCCAAGTTTCTACCAAAGATTGTATCCCGGTTTCATCTCCACTAACCCATACACTTACTTGCTTTCTTTCTGAAGCCTCATGTCTCAGTGGAGGAGTGGTCCCTTCACTCTCTCAATGTCCACAGGGCCTTGGCCTTTTACCTGCAGAGAATAAGACCAATCAGGAAATCCCCTAGACTGTTTGTTGCTATAGTTGAAAGGATTAAGGGGAAGGCAATCTCCACACAGAGGATTTCTAAGTGGATTTCGTGATGCATTACACTTTGCTATCAGTTGTCAGGACTGCCTCCACTCCTTGGGTGAGAGCCCATTAGATGAGAGCACAAGTATTGACTACGGCCACCCTGCACAATATACTGCTTCCAGACATATGTAGGGCAACCATGTGGAGTTCAGTACATACCTTCACTACGCATTATGCCTTGTTGCAAGACTCTGTGACGGATGCCTCATTCGGCATGGCTGTCCTCCAATCCACCATTCCATCCTTTTCCTTGTACTCTCCTCCAAAATAGGTACTGTTTGTTAATTACTCACAGTGGAATACAATAGGGACCATCACTCGAAGAAGAAGAGGAGGTTACTTACCTGTAACTGGAGGTTCTTTGAGATGTGTGGTCCCTATCTGTATTCCACTTCCCGCCCTCCTTCCCCTTTGCTGCAGATCTGTTCAATTTGCAGTGAAAAAGGAAGTGGAGGTGCAGCCTGGTCTGCCTCGCCCTTTATCACCACAGTCAAAACCATGAGGCAAAACAAGGGTGCATGTGCAGACCAACGGACACTACTACTTTCAAATTCTCTGGCTCCGGATGTATGGTGCGCATGCAGAAACCTTCAGTGGAACACAGATAGGGACCACATATCTCCAGTTACAGATAAGTAAACTCCTCTTCTTCTTCGAGTGATGGTCCCTATTGTATTCCACTGTGGCTCCCAGTGTTGGGAGATGCAGATTTTAAAGTCATTACATTGTTCTACATAATAGCTATTATAGGTCCAGGATTGAATTGCTTGCCTATCCCTGCCCTTCGGCAGGTATAATTCTTTGACAAAATTCAACATTTGCAGAGCGGAGGAGGAAACGTTCTCGTGGCAGGTTCTATTTTTAAAAGAGGGAGGGAAGGAAGGAAGAAGGCGATTCAAAGGTGATCCGAGCTTTGCAATTTAAGAATAATTTTCATGGACACAGCTCAATGGGCAGAGAGCAGGTTAGGCAGTGAAAGGTACATGATAAATCATCACGTTAAATGGATATCACTTTTTCTCATGGGTATGGTTGCCAATTTTGGTTGGACATATTCCTGGAGGTTTCATCACATGACATAATCTTTAATAAAGATTAATCTTTAATTTCTGGAGACTCCAGGACAATCCTGGAAGGTTGGCAACCCTACTCCTGGGGTGTGTGTGTGTATACAAATGTAGGCCTCAATCCGGCAAATGCTTTAGTGGGAATACTCCCATTTCTAATATTACTCACATCCATAGGTGTTTGCAGGAGTGGGGCCATAGTGTGTGCATTGGATAGACATATGTGGGCACTGGAATACTGGCAATCACCCTTTGTCATAGGCAGCAGGTGGCCAGAGCTAGAACAGGGTCAGCCCTCACCCCCCAAATCTATTTTTGAGCCACTCTGCTGTCCACATGCCTGTCCACCGTGAAGGGTGTCGTGGGGAGAGGGCCCTGCCTGCCTGCTGGATTCCTGGTATGTGGAGCTATATTCCTGAGTCCCAGCAGGGGATGCCGGCTGCTGAGCAGTGCTTCTCAAGAAGGTTCATTGCAGAGAATGAGTCCTAGGGGAAGGGCGGAGCAGGGGGAGGGGAGAATGGGAGTCCTGGGGGAAAGGGGAGAAGAGTTTTGGGTGAAGGAGGGAGATCCTGAGGCCCTGTTTTGGAGTGTCGTGGGAAAAAGTCCCTGCCTGTGCATGGATGAGAACCTGCCCTTCTGTATTTGTATTCCCTACAATTTTCCATTTGCCACAGGCTATGTGATTTGAGCAATGGGAACTTGGATAGGGTGGGGGAATCTTGAATTTGTAGAACGCCGGCACAGGTGTAATTGTGCTTCTATGTGCTATCAGGTGTATTTGATAAAGTTCACTGGTTTTATAGATCTTTCTTTATATAAAGGCAAATGTTTCCCAATTTGCCAATACAAACTAAAGGAAATGTATATGAGGAAGATAAACCTCACTACTGCTGTGCATTGAAATGGTTCAGTCCTTCACAGAGCAAGCATAAAACAATAGGCTTGCTAGCTCAGCTGTCAGAAGTACATTTAGAGTCAAGATTGATTAAAATTGTCCTGACTAGGTAAAAGCAACTAATCTGTGGTATTTGAAGAGCAGAGCATGAGCTATTTAATGAAAGAATGGAAGAATAATTGTTTGCATTTGGAGCAAAAAAACAACTGAGTTGGGGCAGTGCCACCAAAATGTTCAAAGCATCATGCAGGGATTCAGGGCCTAATTAAGTGTTTAGCTCTTATGGATTTGATGCAAACATTCAAAATCGATCTGAGTTTAAACATATGTCATGCTGCCTGTCTAAGGGGTGCAGGGATTGAGGTGGAGGCATAAAGGCAACTTTCTGTCACCCCTGTCCTGGCGCCTGTTGGGGGCCAGTTTGCCCTGGCACAAGTTAGAGCAGCCTCAGGGCCGACATAATTTTAGGGGTGCACCAGTGGCCATCCATGTCCTTACCCCTTATATGTCCCTGGCATACTAGGGTATGTGCAGCAGGGAGGGCCAAGGGGATGCTGTATGTGAACGACCTCTACTGCTGCAGAATCCCACCCTGCCCATTTAGGACAGCTTAGTTCCCTTTGTGCAACCAGACTGACACATATGGTATGTTGTGTGAGTGGGGACTGGCCTCTGTATTTGTAAAAATAGGCATAATGGAAAAGAGCTGGCTATTTAAATGGATCATAATTAGGATTAATTAATCTCCCCTCCTAGATGTTCTAAATGCACAGACTGGCACTCTCATTTGAGAGCTAGGGGAGAGAACCAAGTTTTAGCCCCAATGTATCTTGACCATTTAATTTGATCATTTAAACGGATAACCTTTTTCTAATGTGGCTGTTCTTAGGGGAAGTGTATCTTTATAGGCAATGTATTTAAATGGGAATTTACTTTGAAGAACTTTAGTACACCTGCACTTTTTCATTTATCCTGGGGCGGTGGTATGGCTCTATTAATGAATGACGGCATGGCAGTGTTTGATTTCTTCACTTGTGCAGTGCATTGAAATCTGAGCAGAAAACTTCGTTTACTGTACGCTGAGGATTTTTTTAGCTTCGTCAGTGAAGCAAAGAAGGAACTCATCACTTTTCTCAATGGCTCTCTCAGAGGAAAGGAACGGAAAAACTTCCATCTCTTGACACGGATAATATGTTGATCTAGTAGCAAGAACTGAGAAATGAGCCACATGATTTATAATGTACAGGGTGGGAAAAGAACATAAGTGGTGTTTCTGCCA
>QXTE01000045.1:11642941-11700053 GCA_003942145.1 Platysternon megacephalum
GTGAGATTTATACTAAAGTGAAATAAAAATAAGAGAAACAGTTTGATCCCCACTGCAAGTGTAAATGGGGATTGCTGTGGTGAACGAGGAGGTCACTTTGGGGGGGGGAAGCCCAGGGCTGGGGCGGCAGGGGGTGCAGGTGGGGGGGTGAAGAGAGCGCCCAGTGCTGGGGCGGCAGGGGGGGGGGGGAGAGCCCGGGGGAGGGGGGGTGCAGCCAAAATTTTTTTTGCTTGGGGCAGCAAAAAACCTAGAGCCGGCCCTGGTTTCTGCCATGGGATCTTCTTCAGGCATTGATTTAAAATAAAAGCAAATAATACAGAACACACAGAGAACTTTTGGGGGACTGTTGCTCTCTCAACAAATGTTGGTTCAAACCATTCATTCTAGGAAGGATTAAATGAGGACAAAATAAGCCAGATGACATGCTGGGACAATGGTAAATTGTTCTAGGGTCACCATCCTGTTTTTTTCCCATTGTTGGTTCTGATTTCTACGGGATAATCCCAGGCTCTGCAAATCTATCTTGCAGAATATTAAAGGGTCCTTAAATAGACTTCATCACCCATGGAACATCACTGCATCATGACATCAACTTGCAACATTGTGATGCAACGTTATGTTGATTTATGCCTTGCCAGCAGGAAAGTATCACTCGTGACACAAACACTTGTCCCATCTGTTAAATGTTGGGGTTCTTAGGAATTGGCTTGTTTTGGCCTTGTTTTGAAATAGGATTAGCTTGATTTTTGGTTTATTGTGAAAGTCGGGCTGCTTATTTACTGTGTGAAAGTTGGCAACTGTGATTAGCATGGCACTCACTAGTGAATAGTAGGGTAATATAGTTCAAATCTGTTATGGCATATATGTTATCAGCCTAGATACATATGTTCTTTTCTTTTATTACCAATAATATTAAAGGCATATTATGTCTGAGCTGACTCTTTCCCTGTGTACCGAATAATGATCACAAAGCCACTGTCTGGTTCTTTCAGATGCTTTTCTTGACCTGTTTGTGAACAATTTGGGCTCCAGTACAAGGAAGACCTGGGGCATCCGCAGGAAACAGTCCTGGAGATACACTGTAAGTGTGGTGCAAAAACAGTTTCTCAAATATCTGTTAAAATATCCTAAAAATAAACATAAATTTAAAAAAAATCTATGTTCACAAAAGTTAGTAAGGCCTAGTGCACAAAACAAAACCTTCTGCCACTGATTGGTTGCAGGCCAAGAGTCTGTTTGAAGTAGTTCTTCCCTGAAGCACAGGAGCAGGAAGAAAGTCTCAGGCCCCTCTCCCTTTCCCCTCAGTGTGCCACACATGCAGTTCATGCAGCTTCTGGCCTGGAGGTGACTTGATGGCACTTTGACTCCCCCTACCCCATGGACTGGGGTTGACTGGAGGATTCACGAATCAGCTCTCCTTGCCCATCCCTGCTCTGACTTCAAAGGTCTGCCACACACTTGTGTGCAGTGGGCCCCTAAGGGCTGCCCAACATCCATCCCAACCCTACCCTTCTCCATGCAGAATGTCACCATTCCACTGAATCTGAGGTCCTCCACATCCATGCAGAGGGGCACAGGATTTGCTCCATAATGCACACCTAAATGCCCGCACACGTATTTCCCCTGCACTAACACACACAGGGGATAGGACTTAATGCCTGTGCTGCATGCAGGGGATAGAATTTACTAGAACTGGCTAAAAAAAGAAAAGTAGTATGAATTGTTTGTGAAAATGTCTGCAAAAAATGTGTCCCTGTTTTTCAAAGAAAAACATTGAGTTGTGAAATGATTTCAACCAGCGCTAGAATTTACGTGCACAAATAGAGTTTCACACTGAAGACCTATCACCTGTGCATGCAGTTGCTTAAAAAGTATGAACACAAAGCGGAATGTGTACAAAAGAGAGGTTTGGTGGGGCTGATATGATGATTGGACCCTTTACTGCAAGAGGCCAAGTTTAAGTGCACCAGGGTAAAGGAATGACAGAATGCTATTAACGGTTCTCCCTCTAATTTGTGGTTATGACGACAGCTTGCTTTGGCTTTTCTTTGAGGAATACATTTTTTTAAGGATAAATTAGATTGTAAAAACGTATGTATTTCAGTACCATGCCAGTCAGAAGTGTGCTTATGAAAAACAAGGACCAACAATTTAGACCAGATCCTGCACTGCTGTATATTGGCATAGCTCCATTGATGTCAGTAGTGCTACACCAATTTATGCTAGCTGGGATCTGGCCCTTTGAGTTGAGATTTTACATTGCTGATGTAAAAAACGATATCTGAGATTGCATCTTGCCTGGTCTACAAATATTTTAATTTTGTCAAACTCGTGTTATAAGCAAGATACGAAAGTATTTTTCCATGAACACTAAGGGTAGTTCTTCACTGAAATAAAAGACCCTGTGGCACAGCCATGACTGGCCTGGGTCAGCAGACTTGGGCTCGGGCTGTGGGGTTACGAAAAAGCAGTGTAGATGTTCAGGCTCAGGCTGGAGCCTGGGCTCTGAGACCCCACGAGGGGGAGGATATCAGGGTCTGTCTACACGGGAATAAAAAACCCCACAGCTGGCCTGGGTCAGCTGACTCAGCCTCGTGGGGCTGAAAAATTGCTGAACATCTACACAGCAATTTTTACCCCTGTGAGACTGAGTCAGCTGACCTGAGCCAGGTGCAGCCATCTGTGGGGCTTTTATCCCCTTGTAGACATATCCTTGGGCCTGGGTTCCAGCTCAAGCCTGAATGTCTTCACTGCTATTTTTAGACTTGCAGCCTGAGTGCCAATGAGCCCAAGTCAGCTGACATGGGGTCTGAGACTTGGTGTCTCAGGTTTTGTATCACAGTGTAGACATACCCTTATAAGCTGTTTCTAAGACTGATATTGCCTGGGGGAACTCATCATGTAGCTGAATAACATAACATAACAAAATTACTACAGTACTGATTGTAGAAATATAGCTGTCCTGTACAAAATGCTAACCAGTAGAAGGCAGCAGCTGCTCAGCTTTGAATGGCTCGTAATGGTTAGTGATGTATGCTTACGGGCACTAGCAGTCCAGAGCCAAGCACTGAACTGTCAAGGTTTCAAATCAAGTTTACAGGAAGTCCAATGCTCCGCATTCTCAGTTCTTTATGGTTCCTCTGTCATAATGTATGTTTCTTCTTTTCTAGGCACAAGTATTTTAGATTTCCCTGTTCAGTAATAGTCAGCATGCTATTATTCTATCACATGTTGGCTGTAGCTTCTCTTCAGATCTTCATCCTCTCAGGGAATTGGGCTCTAGCCAAGAACATCAATTTCTATAATGTGAGACCTCCACTAGACCGTAAGTAGCCAGTTGCGTCTTTCTTGTATTTGAGAACATAGGTTAATGTTTCAGCTATCAGCTTTTCCATTGTTATCCCTTGTTTTCAGGGCTGTCTCTTAGACATTTGGGATCTCCTCTAGAGTTTAAAACAAAACATTCATTTAGGTGCCTCCTATGGTTACTTAGTATCATTCCTAACATTTGAGATACAGTCTGAATGAAGTTGAACAGAGAGGGAGAGAACTGTTTTCTTTGATTTGTACTTTGATAATAAACCGTTTCAGATTTTGGATGCTTTTATTGCACTTTTCTGTCTCAAAATGACTTCATTTTGTACAATGTAAATGTTTGCAATGGACCGGCTGTTTCTGTTTGTTGTACTGCTTTTTTGGTGGGTGGGGTAGGGAGGTAGGTGTATTGAACACCTTTAAAGTTATCACTAAATGAAAGTATGAAAGTTAGTACGAAGTTAAAACCACTGTAGTAGCTGGGAAATCAGCTGTTAGTAATAGCATCACATGTCTGCTTCTTACCTTGCACTCAGATTACTCTCCCTGTGCACCCAACTGGATAAGAGTCTCTGTGATATAAAGGATTAAAGTGGAAAAGTAGTGATGGTTAGCAGGTGGGGTGTTTGATGCCAAGCTGCTTTAAAACTCCTGTATGTGTGTATATAAAATGTTATAAAAACAGAATTTGAAATCAAACTCACTAATCCCTAATTGGCAACTTCTTGGTCAGAGTTGGGGGCAGTGACTTGGAGCTGGTTTCAAAGCAGTATCTGCCACATCTAGGGAAGCAAAAGCTGATTAAATGTAGATTGTGCGACAGTGTACATGTGTGCATACATAGAGAAGATGTGTATCTTCTGTGTTATAATTCTGTATATGTAATGTGCAATGATACACTCACTCTCCATTTAAACAGCGTTTTGATTGTGAGAGAGAATGAAAAGGCCAGAAAATGTTTTAAAGTTAAGACATGATGATGTTAGTACAAGAAGTAAAATCTTCTATGGTAAGATATGAAATAGTTCTTATTTACCCAATAGATTGACATGAACTGTATATGCTATTCTTATACACGTGTATAAATGTGTGAATATGTGTGTGTATATATATATATGCGCTAATGTTTATATATAAGTATTTTTGTCTAATAAATGTAAAAGCAAGCACTCTTTGTTTGACATTTTAATTTTTGATATTTGCAAACTTAACATACTTATTATATTTTTAAAGCCACTCCATTTCCAAACAGCTTTAAGTGTTTCACCTGTGCAAATGCAGTTGACAATTACATCTGTAACAGATGGGCTGAAGATAAATGGTGTCCTGAAAGTAAGTGTGCCTGTCTTAGGGAGATTTTTAAGGTATTTAATTTTTTCCCCTGATTCAACCATCTCTCAGACAGCTAGTTATATAGGATTAACATACCATCACACTGATGCCCTGGGGATATATTTAGTAATAATGAGTCTTATGATTTCTCTTGAGATGGATATTCCAGCCATTTGAATATGCTCAGCAATACTACAAATCATGTTGAAGGCCTTGTATATTAGACTTAAAGTAGAACCTCAGAGTTATGAACACCTGAGGAATGGAAGTTGTTCGTAACTCTGACATGTTCGTAACTCTGAACAAAACATTATGGTTGTTCTTTCAAAAGTTTTACAACTGAACATTGACTTAATACAGCTTTCAAACTTTACTATGCAGAAGAAAAATGTTGCTTTCCCTTTATTTTTTTCATAGTTTATGTTTAACACAGTACTGTATTTACATTTTTTTTTTTTTTTTTAGCTTTTTGTCTCTGTTGCTGCTTGCATACTTCCGGTTCCCAGTGAGGTGTGCGGTTGACCAGTCAGTTTGTAACTCTGGTGTTCATAACTCTGAGGTTCTAGTGTAGTATGTATTTGAATGAGTACCATGTAAAGCAGGGGTAGGCAACCTATGGCACGCGTGCCAAAGGCGGCACGCAAGCTGATTTTCAGTGGCACTCACACTGCCCGGGTCCTGGCCACCGGTCCGGGGGCTCTGCATTTTAATTTAATTTTAAATGAAGCTTCTTAAACATTTAAAAAACCTTATTTACTTTACATACAACAATAGTTTAGTTATATATTATAGACTTATAGAAAGAGACCTTCTAAAAACGTTAAAATGTATTACTGGCACGCGAAACCTTAAATCAGAGTGAATAAATGAAGACTCGGCACACCACTTCTGAAAGGTTGCCGACCCCTGGTGTAAAGAATCTTTTTATAGAATAAAGAAGCTGCTCACTAGAGCAGCGGTTTTCAAACTGTGGGTCATGACCCAGAAGTGGGTCACGGAATGGAAGGGATTGGGTCGCAGCAGCTCTGGTCAGAACAGCCAACCAGGCCGTTAAAAGTCCCATCGGTGGGGCTGCCCAGATACGGCAGGCTAGTCCTTACCTGTTCCAACACTGCACTGCGCACCGGAAGCGGCCGTCAGCAGGTCCAGCTCTTAGGTGGGGGGCCACAGGGCTCCATGCACTGCCTCCACCCTGAGCACCAGCTCCACACTCACATTGGCTGGTTCCCGGCCAATGGGAGCTGGGGGGGCAGTGCCTGCGGGTGAGAGCCATGCAGAGCTGCTTTCGTGCCTCTGCCTAGGAGTCGGACCTGCTGCTAGCTGCTTCCGGGGTGCAGCACGGTCTGCAGTGCCAGGACAGGCGGGAAGCCTGCCTCTGCACCCTGGCTGCACCACTGACCAGGAACCGCCGGAGGTAAACCCTGGCCCCAACCCCATGCCCCAATCCCCTGCCCCAGAGCCTACATCCCCAGTCCAGAGCCCTGACCCCCTCCCACAGCCCAACTGCCTGCCCCAGCCCACACCCCAAACCCCTCATCCCCCGGCCCCACCCCAGAGCCTACATCCCCAGTCTAGAGCCCTGACCCCCTCCCACAGCCCAACCCCAACCCCACGCCCCAAACCCCTCATCCCCGGCCCCACCCCAGAGCCTACATCTCCAGTCCAGAGCCCTGAGCCCCTCCCACAGCCCAAACCCCTTATCCCCAGTTCCGTTGGGTCACGGGCATCAACAATTTTCTGCAACTGGGTTGCCAGAAAAAAGTTTGAAAACCACTGTACTAGAGTATGTATAACTAGAAATTAGTTACTGTAACTCGACCATTTTGATGGGCTGGCTAGCTTGTGATAAAGATTTTAGAGGAATTTTTGAGTACTGTAGTCTTAAAGCATAGTCACATTTTTGGGTGAATGGAGGCCTTCTAGTGATGTGTGTGCACTGAGTGGAGAATATAGGATTTGAGATTAAGTATATAGCTGAATTCAGCCCTGTATACAGTCTAGATTCAAAATGAATGATCAAAGCACATCCCTAGCTGAGACTTCCATTTAATTACTCAAGATAGCTAGTCCAAAGCTGACTGTGAAAAGTTACAAACCGATCTCGCTAAACTGGATGACCGGGTAACATAGTGGCAGATGAATTTCAGTGTTAATAAGTGCTAAGTAATACAGACTAGAAAAAACAATCCAACTATACATAGGTGCTGGAACTAGGGGTGCTGGAGGTGCTGCCGCATCCCCTGGCTTGAAATGGTTTCCATCATATACAGGGTTTACAGTTTGGTTCAATGGCTCTCAGCACCCCCACTATACAAATTGTTCCAGCACCTCTGCAACTACACATATAAAGTGATGGGGGCTAAATTAGCTGTTGCCACTCAAGAAAGAGATCTTGGAGTCATAATGGATAGTTCTCTGAAAATATTCATTCAATGTGCAGCGGCAGTAAAAACAGAATGTTAGGAACCATTTGGAAAGGGATAGATATGAAGACAGAAAATATCATAATGCCAATATATAAATCCACAATATGCCCAAACCTTGAATACTGCATACGGTTCTGGTTGTCGCATCTCAAAAAAGCTGTATTAGAATTGGAAAAGGTACAGAGCAGACCAACAAAAATGATTAGGGGTATGGAACAGCTTCCATACAAGGAGAGATTAAAAAGACTGAGACTGCTCAGCTTGGAAAAGAAATAACTAAGGGGGGATAAGAGAGATGTATATAAAATCATGAATGGTGTGGAGAAAGTGAATAGCGAAGTGTTATTTACCCCTTCACTTAACACAAGAACCCGGGGTTGCCCAATTAAATTAATAGGCTTTTTTTAGGTTTGAAACAAACACAAGGAAGTACTTCACACAATCCACAGTCAACCTGTAGAACTCGTTGCCAGGGGATGTTGTGAAGGGCAAAAGTATAACTGTGTTCAAAAAAGTATTAGGTGAGTTTGTGGAGGATAGGCCCATCATTGGCTATTAGCCAAAATGGTCAGGGCCATAACCACATCCCTAAACGTCTGACTGCCAGAAGTTGTGACTGGTGATGGGATGGATCACTCAAAAATTTTCTGTTCATTCCCTCTGAAGTATCTGGCACTGGCCACTATCGGAAGACAAGATACTGGGCTAGATGGACTATTGGTCTTGACCCAGTTTGGCCATTCTTATGTTATCCTCCCTCTTTGTAGTTTTATGCCAGATTAATCTAATATGTATCATAAATGTCTATAAACACACTTTGGATTCTTGTTTTCCAATCCTTTTTTTCTGTTTTCATTGTGCTTGTGAAGAAACAAATAGTTTTATTAGGTTGTCTTTATACTTCTAATGTAATGTTGGTCTTGTTTGCATTTCCTCTGAACTTAGCGATTAACTTATCCAATACTGATACATGGTGGGAAAACAGTTTGCACTGTCAAATGATATTCCCCTCTTCAAAGCCAGCTATTACCTTCGTACTGTCTCCAAGAGTCAGCTGTTCAGGAGTAAAGACCATTTCTTAATTCAGTCCCGCAGTCAAAGCTAAATGTGCTACCAAATCTACCATCAGTTCTAGTGTCTTTTGCAAAGTTAACATAGCAGCTGAAACAATTACTTCTAATATTTAGTGCAGATTTGTTATTTAGGGATGACTTTATAAAAGACAGCTATATAAAAGGCCTGATGCAAGGTTTATGCTAAACTGTAGGCGTACATCATTGCTGCCTGTGGCTTCAGATGTGTTGTATGTGAACTCTCAAAATGGAAAGTGTCATGTTAGTGCATCCATTGGTAGTGCAGAAACATTTGGCAATAAGACCTGAAGATCACACTTGGAAGAGAGAATAGCAGGGCCACTGAAACTAGGGAAGGTAACGTACCCCAAAGAGAGGGGAAAGGAGGAAAAATGTTGGAAGAAGGGGAGTTGGGGGCTAGGGGTGAGGTGGGGTGGAAGAGTGAAATGAAAAAGGTAAAGACGTCTAAATGGAGGGGAAAGGGAATGAGAAGGGAATGCAAGAGGGAAAGGAAGAACCAGGAGAGCAGCTGCTAAAACTAGCTGGCTAGAGATGAAGTGTTAGATACATAGTACAAATCTCAGTGGCCTTCTTCATAAGTTGCAGCCTAGGGGCCAAATGGCCATTTAATTTAAGGTCTAGCTAATACATCATGACTGTTAAATGACAATTTTTTTGGAATATAATGCCATCTTACTGCTCTAAACCCCACACAATCTCTAATTTTTCTCAGTGCAAGCACTTTATTGTAACTTGTCATTTAGTGAAAACTTTTGAAGTATGTGAAAGAGATCACACTGCATGAAATTAAACCTGATTTTGATTTATTTCTTAGATACAAAGTACTGCTTGACAGTTCATCATTTCACAAGCCATGGAAGGAGTACATCTGTGACCAAAAAATGTGCTGCCAGAGATGAATGCCGTTTTGTTGGCTGTCACCCCCACAGAGAGACAGGCCATACAGTAAGCATCAGTTTTTGTAACGGAGAATGTTTGTTTGTTTTAAGACATTCTAAATAAGGGTCCTGTTCAGCACTTGTTACTCAAATAACTACTGCTGGAGTGAATAACACCTGCCAAATGAGACTATCTAATGTTTGTCAGGGCTGGGTCATGGGCAGCTGGAACTTGTAGTCAGAGCCGGGGTTCACAGTCAGGAGCCAAGGGTCAGCTGGGTCAAGATACTGGGAGATCAGAGGCATAATACAAACTGGAGATCAGAACCACAAGTCAGATGCCATGAGCCAAGCCAGGTCAGGGCACTGGGAAGTCAAGCCAGGAGAGCAGGAACAGGAGGCACAAGGTACACAGTACAGAGCATGGTGGATCCCAATCATTTGGATAGCTTCCTGTTGCTGGTTTAAGTAGGTTGGCTACCCTGGCATGTCAAGGGTGGAGCCTCAAACTGGGGCTGGGCGTCCTGGGTCAGCAGTTGTCAGCAGGCTGCCAAGTGGAAGGTTGAAGTGTGGCTTCTCCTGTAAACCCTGTAGATCTGGGTTTGAGGCCCCTGGGTCATGAAAATGTTTTAGTAATGGAAGTCAAAGTTCTAGAACAGGAACCAGATTAGCACCTCTTGTGAGGGAGGGTCAAATTCTTGAGTCAAACTTAGCTCAGTAACACCATTTATTATGGTGATTATAACATCAAGCTACCTTGTAGAGGATCAGAGTTCCTCAAACTTGGCCATTCCTTTTCTAGGTGGCAATTGGCTGGCTTGCTCATTAGAGTAGTTTCCCTTTGGAGAGGACGCTTTCTCTACTTTTTTATATGTTGAGTAATCTGTCAGACATAGCTAACGGTTAACTATCATCAGATCATGGTAACAGGAGTCCATTAATTACAATGCATGATAATGAGCTGTGAGAACACGGCCGTGCATGATTTTGCAGCCGTAACTGATAGGCCAACTCAGATCACAGGCTACCAGACTGAAGTAATTAATATTGCTGGTTGGGAATTTTCTGGCAAAATGTTTTTGTTTTGTTTGTTTTTCGCTAAACATTGATTTTGTGAAAACAAACTATTTGTGGGAAAGGGTCAGTTTCAACAAATCTGATTTCCTAATTTTTTGTGGGGGCAAATGGTTGAAAGAACTTTTCATTTCAAAATACTAGTTAATTTATAGTTTTATTTTTAAAAAGGTCAAAATCTAAATGAAACATTTTGATTGATTGGATTTTAGGTTCACAATTTTTTTTGAGACTTTGACTTTTTGTCAAAATTCAGGGTCGGAAAAAAATTGCAAAATCTTAAACTCTTGTGGGACAGGAAAATGGTTTCCTGCCCAGCAATGGTGATTAGCTTATATTTTAGTAAAAATTAATTGCGGTTAATCACAGTTTTAATCACACTGTAAGCAATAGAATACCAAGTGAAATTTATTAAATATTTTTGATGTTTTTCTACATTTTCAAATATATTGATTTCAATTACAACACAGAATACAAAGTTTACAGTGCTCACTTTATATTATTATTTTTGATTACTAATATTTGCACTCTAAAATGATAAATGAAAGTATTTTTCAATTCTCCTCATGAGTACTGTAGTGCAATTTCTTTATCCTGAAAGTGCAACTTACAAATGTAGATTTTTTTGTTGTTACATAACTGCACACAAAAACAAAACAGTGTAAAACTTTAGCGCCTACAAGTCCACTCAGTCCTACTTCTTGTTTAGCCAATTGCAAAGACAAACAAGCTTATTTACATTTACGGGACATAATGCCCCTGCTTATTATTTACAATGTCACCTGAAAGTGGGAACAGGCGTTCGCATGGCACTTTTGTAGCCAGCATTGCAAGGTATTTACATGCCAGATATGCTAAACATTCATATGCCCCTTTATGCTTCATCCACCATTCCAGAGGACATGCATCAATGCTGATGATGCTCGTTAAAAAATAATGTGTTAATTACATTTGTGACTGAACTCTTTGGGGGAGAATTGTATGTCTACTGCTCTGTTTTACCCGAATTCTGCCATATATTTCATGTTATAGCAGTCTCGGATGATGACCCAGCACATGTTGTTTGTTTTAAGAACACTTTCACCACAGATTTGACAAAACGCAAAGAAGGTACCAATGTGAGATTTCTAAAGATAGCTACAGCACTCGACCCAAGGTTTAAGAATCTCAAGTGCCTTCCAAAATCTGCTAGGGACTAGGTGTGGAGCATGCTTTCAGAAGTCTTAAAAGAGCAACACTCCGATGCGGAAACTACAGAACCCAAACCACCAAAAAAGAAAATGAACCTCCTGCTGGTGGCATCTGACTCAAATGATGAAAATGAACATGCATCAGTCTGTACTGCTTTGGATCATTATCGAGCAGAACCCGTCATCAGCATGGATGCATGTCCTATGGAATGGTGGTTGAAGCATGAAGGGACATATGAATCTTTAGGGCATTTGACATGTAAGTATCTTGTGACGCTGGCTACAACAGTGCCATGTGAATGCCTGTTCTCACTTTCAGGTAACATTGTAAACAAGAAGCGGGCAGCATTATCTCCTGCAAATGTAAACAACCTTATTTGTCTGAGCGATTGGCTGAACAAGAAGTAGGACTAAGTGGAGTTGTAGGCTGTAAAGTTTTACATTTTTATTTTTGAATGCAGGTATTTTTTACATAATTCTATGTTTGTAAATTCAGCTTTCATGATAAAGAGATTGCACTACAGTACTTGCAATGGGGGAATTGAAAAATACTATTTATTTTGTTTTTTACAGTGAAAATATTTGTAAACAAAAATAAATATAAACTGAGCACTGTATACTTTGTATTCTGTGTTGTAAATGAAATCAATATATTTGAAAATGTAGAAAACATCCACAAATATTTAAATAAATTGTATTCTATTATTGTTTAACAGCATGATTAATCACGATTAATTGCAATAAATTTTTTTAATTGCTTGACAGCCCTAGTAATAACCCTTGCAATTGAAAGCATACACACTATAAACTTCTGCTGCAGTCACTCCTGCCTACCAATCTCCTTTTTATTAACAGGAATGCGTTTCTTGCTGTGAAGGGATGATCTGCAATGTAGAAATACCAACCAATCACACAAATGCAGTGTTTTCAGTAATGCATGCTCAGGGGAAATCAGATGGCAGCAGGAGGACAATTAGCATTCCACTGCTTGCATCAGTCATAACAATTATGTTGTTATGATGCAGCTTTCCATGTGCCAAATGTGATTCAGAGGGATAAACTTTATGGACTCTAACATGAAGCTATAAGAAGAATGTTTCAGTTTGAACAAAGTCTCCATCCCCCTTCTGATTATAGAAGACGGTAGGAAAACATGGACATGCACATCATGAAGTTTGTTGATCATTTATTGAAAATTCTTTCAAAGAGTCTGATGTATTTAAAAGAAAAAACTGGTGACCAGACCAGACCAGTAGACTTTAACCAGTTATCTGAATTCTTCATTTGGTGGTGGAAGCGTGTATACACTCTGCACATTACTTGAACAAGGAAACTGATTGTCTGTAGGCAGTCAATTGATCAGGTGAGATAAAGGGGTACTTCTAGATGCAAAAGCTGTGCCAAGCTTATCTCAAGAGAAGCCACTTTTTTCATAACTTTGAGTATTGACTTGTTGTGTTGAGTCTCTTGTCTGCTTTATTGATGAGAAAATATTAAGTTTAAGTTCATCCTTAACATGGTGTTCATGGAGAACTGTACATTTTCCAACAAGGTGTCTAAGAAATAGACAAAAGTGCTTTTTTAAATTCAGTTTTGGTCAGAACTTTCATGTCCTATGGAAAAACTGAAAAATATTTGTAAATTTTTTTTCCCTCTCTCCTACTACAACATTGTGACACCTCCTCAGATTATAAAATGATGAATCCACACAAAAAAAAAAAAAATCCTAACAAAAGATGCCCGACTGCTTAGGCTCCTATAAGCCTCTATTTAGGCATGTAACTAAAAGCAGTCTGATTTTCAAGAGTGCTGAATACCTGTATCTCCCGTTGTCTTTGATAGGATTTGTGGGTGATCAGTTCTTCCAAATACCTCACCACTTTTATTTAGGAATCTAACGTTAGGCACCCAGCTTTGAAAAGTATGACCTAAGTTTCTAAAAATAATGTTGCCAGTCTTACCTTTGTTTTCATAGCTGTAGTAGATTTTTTTTTTTTTAAAGCCTGGTTTATTGCATATTTTGACTAATGTCACACATCTGACCAGTTGGAAAAATTAGAAATGGTAGAATTTAGGTTACTGTTGCACGTTACAAAAAAAACTTTTTCCTTTGTAGGCCTTGAAATGAACAATGTGTGTGTCATTTATGTGTATTCTCATCCCTCTGGTTCAAGGGCTGGATACTTTCAGATTCACTGTCTCTTTCACATGAAGAAGTCAATCCTGAAGACTGATAGAAATTGATTTCACTTATTTTCAGTCAGTATTCAGTCTGATTTGCAACATACGCCAATGTTGACTATTTTTGTTAATATTTTGGCTCAGATTCTCTGTGCTTGAAAACTCCCTGATCCTGTGGACCAGCATATGTCAGCCCGGTCCTGAGCACAACCTCAAGGCTCCCAGCAGTCTCTGGGACCTGTGCTGATGGTTATGGATGGAGGGAAGTTTCAGCCATGCCTCCTTTTTTGCCCAAGCCTGCACCCAGAGCCTTCACTTATTTGATCCACCATCCCCTTTGCACTGCAGCATGGTCATGAGTCTGACCCATACATTAGAACAGAGCACTGTATTGCATTTTTTGTTTCAGAATATTTTTTTTGGTACTTTATTTGTGAATTCACAGATGTAACCACTAACAAGTTAGACTCTTTTGATTTCTCATAATCTTAGTTTTTCAACAAAGCTTTCTGTTTAATCAGAATTGGTTGAAAAATTCAGGGGAGGGGGGGAGTTGTGAAAATTTTGTCCAAATATTTTTGTGGGATTTTTAATTGAAATTTTCAGTGCAACATAAAGATTTCATCAAAAATTGAATCTCTGAAAATTTTGACCAACTCTGTAGTTTCAGCCTGTGTGTGTCAAATCTTTTGTATTTCTCTCTAACTTGTTTAAGTACACTTAGCTATTTTAATTTTAACTGGCAATTGGAAAACCTCCTTCGCTGATGTTTTCAAAATTGATGATGATGTACGCCAACAAATATCCAGAGAAGTTCTTAGAATGGTGACCCTTTTTCTTCTATTTTTCCTGTATGCAAATATGTGACATGTCTAAAATCTATCTCCATGATCTGATGAAGAGGCACTTACAAAAAATAATTTAGAGTTGTAAAAAGTTACAAATGGAAAAGATCATTCACTCTCTTCGCTTGCCAATGCAGGGTTCTTTCCTGCCATCTAAATGTAAATATTTCAAGCAATGGATTTTTGACATCTTCTTATGGAAGACTGACTATTCCAAAGTCCAATAGATCAAGCTATAAGGAAAAATTTCCTAGTATTAAGCAAAATGTTTCTTTCTTTAAATGTAATGTCTTTAATGCTTCTTTAATTGTTATATCAGTCTAGCAGGTAATGACAGCTGTAGCTGAGATCACAGAACACTTTCCATTATTAGTTCCTGTTTTAGGTTTCTGAAACATTCTCTTTTGGGCTGACATTTTCCGGACTTGGTTCTCTGCCCGAAGGTGAATTCTTCAATAAAATTAAAGCAAAATCTTTTCAATGGTTTTCTGAACTATGAAAGCATGTAAGAATACACGTTCCTGACTTCTGCCTCTTAACCTGCACACTCCCACCCCTGGCCAGCCCTCCAGGCTCTAGGTGCTCCCTCAAATTCTATTCCTTGGAATGATTTGTGCAGTTGGAAATGACAATATAAGGCTTAACAAGGCTTGTGGCCTTAGATGAGTTTACTGTAAATAGTTTAAGAAGATCTACAACTTTAGATTTGTTTATTCTGCAAATAAGATTCCAAACTACACAACTTGGGAGCAGAGCTAGGATCTTGAAGTACTGGCCAGAAGGTTGGCCATGCTTATGCTACTTTAAGATTTTCTTGAAGTGATAAGATTGTCTCCTGTGCATGCACAGGTGAGGTTGCAATTGACAATAATAAGAGGCAGTAGTTCCTCATTGGCAGTCTGGTGCTTGTTAAATCTGCACATGTGCAGGCTGCTAATGACATTGATAGGCTCTAGTTGGCCTTGGTTAATTGGTGCCTGCTAGTTATAAAACTGTTTTTTTTCCTTTTGAGAAACTCTAGGAAATAAATGCAAAAAACAGTCAATTCAACATGAAGGTTGCACAATTAAGCACTCGGATCAGGACATGTGAAAGTTAAGATTGACTGTGCATCATTGCCTCTGCCATTTTGCACATACATACAGTAACTCCTCGCTTAACGTTGTAGTTATGTTCCTGAAAAATGCGACTTTAAGCAAAACAATATTAAGCGAATCCAATTTCCCCATAAGAATTAATGTAAATAGGGGGGGTTAGGTTCCAGGGAAATTTTTTTCACCAGACAAAAAACTATATATTATATAGAGATACACACAGTATACGTTTTAAACAAAAAATTTAATACTGTTCACAGCTATGATGATTGTAAAGCTTGGTTGAGGTGGTGAAGTTAGAGGGTGGAAGAAGGAGGGATATTTCCCAGGGAATGCCTTGCTGCTAAATGATGAACTGGCACTTGGCTGAGCCCTCAGGGGTTAACACATTGTTGTTAATGTAGCCTCTCATCAAGGCAGCACAAACAGGAGGGAGGGGGGACAGCATAGCAGACAGAGACAGACACACACCTTGTGTGTGGGAGAGAGAGAGAGATGCACACTGCCCCTTTAAATAAGCTGACCCACTCTTAAGTGCATTGTCTTTTTAAGTGGATCAGGAAGTTGAGACAGCAGCTACTGTCCCAAGCTCTCTGTCTCTCTCCGTCCGTGTCCCCACCCTGCTCTATATGGAGAAGGGGTAAGCGGGGTGCAGGAGCAGGGGGGAGGGGGATACCCTGCCATTAGCCCCCCCCCCCTTTTCTCCCCCTGTACAGCAAGCAGGAGTCTCTGGGAGCAGCTCCAAGGCAGAGGGCAGGAGCAGCACATGGCAGTGGGGGGAGGGACAGCTGAACTGTCGATTGCTAGCCTGCTGGGCAGCTGCAGCACAGGAAACTTAGGGGAGCGGGAAGCTGATAGATAGGGGGCTGCCGGTCCACCCTGGTTCCAAGCCCCCACCAGCTAGCTGCAACGGGCTGCTCTTCCTGCTAGCAGTGGACAAAGCAGGCGGCTGCCAATCGACATTAGAAGGGAGCATTGCACAACTTTAAACGAGCATGTTCCCTAATTGATCAGCAATGTAACAACGAAACAACGTTAACCGGGACGACTTTAAGTGAGGAGTTACTGTAAAACCTCTATTTGTGATTGTATTTTATCTTGGACATACTTGTGAATCTAAGTTCATAGAAAAAGATTGTGTTCTAGTATTCTAGTATTAGAGAAATAGGATGTGATTACATAATTTAAGACTGCATCACAATGGGATACAGAGGTTTCATATTAAACCTTAGCTTTCACATTTTTTGACTTTATAAGGCTTGCATGTACAATCATGTTATATTAATGTAGCATTTTTGTATTTAAGAAATAGGTTAAAATATGGGCTACATTCTGCCCTCAGTTATCAATATGCAAATCCTATTAATTTCAGTGGGAGCATCTGGGGGCACCATTTGACTCTAGGAGTATGATTTTCAGTAGCTAGGCATTGCATGTACTTAAACACACATGAATTTTCTCCTACCAAACAGGCATTAAATGTGGTTGCATTGTCATCAGTGATGGGCTAAATGTCTTTGGATGCAGCAAGCAATCATTAAAATCAATGGGCGCCATATTCAAGTGTATCCAAGGACAGAACAATCCCTTTGTATTATGCTTTGAAATAAAATTAAATATATGGTGTGAAATCCAATCCATGGAGTTATACCAAGGTTGAACTTGGCCCTTGACTGCTATGAAGATTAAGATATCACGACCACAAAATGGTTATTCCAAGCTTATAACAAATAGGACCCAAAAAGGGTATTGCTCTTGTCTTTGAAGTAATTTGTACAGTTAAGTGGTAAACAGCTTTGTTTAAATATTGCATTTTTACATTGTACTAGGGACGGTCTAGAGTCAATTGTTTTTCCAAAGTTTGAATGTATTTGTAACAAAACATCTTCACTATTCAATGTTTGTGTCTGTATCAGTGTTTCTTATCTCTGTTCCTGTTTTAAGCCTTCTTTGAAAAACTGGCACTTTTAATTAAAGGTATTAAAATATTAGTTGGTGGAGAATATTTATATATTGAAATAGCCAAGAAGAAAGAACTGAATTTTGCTACTTGAAAAAATTAAATACTGTGAGCCAGAGACTGTCACTCTTCTTAGCACTTTGACTCCAGGAGGAGCCATTCCAGTCCATCGATTCCAATGGACTTACTTACCAAATTGAGTAATATATAAGAGTGGCAGATTTTGGTATTGTGGGATTTATTGATCTAGAATTTGAGGTCAGATTGTGATGCTTATACTCTTCTTGTTTATTACTGTTACCCCTTCTTCCAATGCCAGTGCCCAGCTTCTGACACTACTATTGCCCCTCTGCTGATTGGTAGCAGAGTTCTTGGGTTTGAAGGTCAGCGTCTCAGTGGAGGAAAAGTCTCCAGTTGGGAACAAAGGAAAACCAAGGAACATGCCATTAGTGATCACCTGTGAAAAGTTTGACTTTCCTAGCATCACATAGGAAATCTGTGGCTGAGGCAGGGCCGGCTCTACCTTTTTTGCTGCCCCAAGTGGCGAAGGAACCGCCGGAGGAGCTGCCACCGGAAGAGCCGCCGCCGAAGAGGGAACCGCTGGAGGAGCTGCTGCTGGCATGCTGCCACAGTGCCGCCCTAAGGCCGCCCGGGAAGCCGCCCTTTCCCGTTTCCCGCCCCAGGCACACGCTTGCGAGGCTGGTGCCTAGTGCCGGCCCTGGGCTGAGGTAGAGATAGAATCCAATTTAGCATTCAACTGTCTTAACCACAAGACTATCCTTTCTTTTTCTGCAATCCCCTATCTCAGTTGCATAGCTTCTAGCTGCTGTAACTAATGAAACAGGGTCCTATGGACAGCAGCCTCCTTCACAATACAACCCTGTGCACTGAGTGAGGCAGGGATCCTGTGGAAAGAACAGTATGTTGTCATGTATTTAAAGACTGCGCTCTTAATGAGGAGACTGAATAAGGGCTGCTTATTTCTGGCATTTCCTAACTTTTGAGTGCTTGATTTTGCAATCTTAATATTCTTTTAATGCAATTATTATTAACAATATAACTTGCTATTTAAAAAAAAAAACCTGAAAAAAAAACCCCAGATGTTCCATCATATGGAACCGTATTGACTCCTCAATTGGTGGCCAACAAGGTTGCAATTACAGCTGGTCAAACTTTTGTGACAGAAATTGTATTCAATGAAATCTAAGCGTTCTATGTGGACATGTCTATTCTATCAACACTTTTAACAGAATATAGGCAGGCTGGTCAGCCTGTTTGTCTGGCTTCCTTCCATCCCTCCTGGCTCCCTGGCAGCCTACCTGCTAGGCTGCCTAGCACCCCAGCATCCTGTCTGATGGGTTGCCTGGCTCCCAGGCTGTCCGGCTCCACATCCTGAGATACCTGAGTGCCCAGCTTCTGAGGATGCCTGGCTTGCAAGTTCCCTGGGCTGGTGAGCTTCTTAAGATGTCCAGTTACCTGCATGGCCGGCTGCCTGGCCAGTTTGCAGGGAGCTGGCAGCCTGCCTACCAGGTGGAGAGCCAGGCTGTGCCTGGCTGTCTCCCAGGCAGGCAGCTGGTGCTTGGCAAGCCCAGGCAGCCAGGGTGCTGGCAAGTCCAGGCAGATGGTGAGCTGGGCAGTCACACCCACCTGCCAGGGGGACAGCTGGAGAGCCAGCAAGCCCAGGCAGCAGGAACATTTTAGTCCCATGAAAAATTTTGAGGTTTTGAATTTTTGTCCCAAATCAGGCCAATTCCCCACTCTCTTCCCCCCCCCCCCCCCCCAAAAAAAAAAACCAACAACAACAAAACCAACCCTCACTGTATTTTTAGTGGGATGGAGATTTTGTTTCCTGGCCAGCTCTAGCTGGGCCTTTAGATCCACAGCACTGACCCCTACCAAACAGTGCTGCCTGTAAGGAAAAGAAAAGCTGTATGTGTTTACATGTTATGGGGAGTATCTCCATTCGTTCTGGGCTTCCTCATATGGGCTGAGCAGTTCCTCCAGTATTTTGAGCACCCTTAGCTCACACGAACTGCCAGTGGTGGAGCTAAAGGGGTAGGGAATTGACCTCTCTGCTCCCGGCAGCCATTAAGTGCCTTTTCAAGCATATTATGTAACTGACAAAAGGAGGTTTATGACACGAATTTTCACATGCTCTGGTGTTGTGACCTGGGGGCACCAACCACCCACGACAATATTTTCTGGCCCCACACACCAACCCTAATCCCAGCCTGGTGCAGAGAGCAGGCCTTGGTGGGGGTGAAGACAGAGCAACCTGTCCTGCACTCACCCTGTGCATTGCGACATGGCATTGCATGGCCCTGCGACCTGTGGGCTATGTTGCAATGTCACTCCAATTTGGTCCAACTGCCCCTCCACTATGATGGAGAGGCAACCAGGCAAAACTTGAATGGCTCTGCAACCCCATACACAAGGTCTCAAGGCCCAGCCCCGTGGAACAAGAGTCACTGCTGCTGGGAGAGTGTGGGGCAGGTTTGCTCTCCCCCACCCCCTCCAGAGCTTCCCCTTTGCATCAGGCTAGGATTAGGATTGTGGTGCTGGGGCAGAGGGTGCTGCTACGGATGGTCAGTGCCCCCTCATCAGGAGGAGGAGGATTGAACCTAGGGCTTAAATTCTTATAGAGTACTTCCCGGAGCGCCACGTGCTTTATGGGGTGTGCTTACTATACTGCCTCAGCACCAGTGGAAACGCAGGGTGAAATCCTGGTCCCAGTGAAGTCAGTGGGGGTTTTGCCATCTCAGACTGTGGTTGTCATTCCTTGTAAGTGGGTTTGGGCCTGGTGAGTATGTGGGTGGAGGATGGAAAGGGGAATCAACATATTTATTATATATATACTCATTGTGCTGGACTGCTGAATTTCCATTACAATTTGGCATGGTTGCTTTAAAATTCAGTGTCAGTGGAAAGTATTCTGTTAGAAAGCTCCAATTATCAAAAGTAGGAAAACTCTCTGAAGATGTTCAGTGTTTTGAATGATGGAATATATTTGTGCAAGGATAAAACCTACAGTACTGCAGGAAGAGGTTTAAAGGTCACATCACAGTGTTCCTTTGTTTTCCTTTGCTTTGGCCTTTTACTGCTTATTATTAGTTTTCAAATCGCCTCCCCTTATGTTGTGCCACTATAAACAGAAGAAAGAGTGATGTGATGCTATTTTGAAGTGACAATCCTATGGTAGAGTTGAACGTATTTACTTTGGAATGATGTACAAATTAGGAGGTGGGGAGAGAACCACTCATTTGTCAGTAATATGAAAACAAAATGAATATAGTGTTTGGTTAGTACAGTATAGCAGTTGTACTGAAACTTCCATTTGAACTAAACAAAAGTTCTGCCTAGGGGAGACTAGATGTCTCCTAGTTTGACTTTAGTAAACACATTATTTTTGCATTGTTTCTCCTCTTTTAGTTTCCATTGTACAGGTTGTGTTGTCTGACCTTTCCCACTGTGTTCCTACAGAAGTGTTACATTTGACTACATCATACCATACTTCTCATCCCTATTGAGGTTTCCTTTATTATTGTTTGTTTGTACTGTGGTGGCACCCAGAGGCCCTGTTCAGGATGGCAGCCCCACCAAGTGCTGTTTGTATACAGAATAAAGGACAGTCCCTGCGCCAAAGAGCTAACAGTCTAATTTGTGACAAGGTGCTAAAATGGGATGTAAAGTCAGAAGGAATTGGGGAAGGAGGATGAAGGGAATAACAACAACTTACGTTTACTCAGGTTAACTATAATCAAGTCAATTAACCAAGTTTAGAAAGGTATTTTTTCTTTATAATATCCTGTGGCCGAAAGGTCCACAGGTTAATTATACCTTGGGTTTAGGAAAATATTTCCTTGTATCTGTTTTAAATGTTTCTCTTCTCTTTCATTCCATCTTGTTCTTGTATGGTAGTTGGTAGGTAGGAGTAGCTGATTGGCCTTTCTGTGACATTGATTTTGGATTCCAGGGAGAAAAAGAACTACTCACAGAATAAACAAGAGAGAGTGTATACATATACAGCTATACATATAGGAACATTGTAACCACCAGCTATACCACAGGCAACATATATACCAAAAAATAAACAAACATCCCTCCGTTCCATGCTTGAATTAATGTTGTGTCTATCACAGAAATATCCAAGAGCCTCACAGGCATTATTAATGAATTTAGTCTCCCGAGTATGGTGGGGAAATAATATCCTTCCTTTACAGGGGAATCGGTATACAAGAGACTCCTTGTCTCCTAGGGATGTATCCAGTGCTTTAACCACAAGACCATTCTTCCTCTCCATCTGCAATTCTTGATTCATGTTCCAGCTGCCAAGAATTGTGTTAGCATTTTGAAATCACTTAGCTTCTCCTTCTTTCTCCTTAAACATTATCACTGCTGTCTACATTGTCAGCTGGACACACACAAGCGAATATGGCTTATATTATGGCTATTTTCTTGTAGTGAGGTACCTCTTTAATCTATGTTTAATTATGCTTATATGCTTTTTTCCCTTGCTGAATACAGGTAGAACTCAGAACACTACTGAATCTATCATCAGATATATTTTGGAATTCCATTCATGCTTTGACAGACAAGACTGTGTCCCAAAACCAACTCTATGCAAGGTTCTTATGCTATTCTTTCTTCTACGTTGTTTAACTTTGAAAAGAATATACTGCTAAAGAACAGTATGACACACAAAAGGAAACATGGGACGTGTATTTTGGAAAGCAATGTTTAAATGATCAATGTACGTGTTGAATACAATAGGTGAAATCGTTGCTTGATTGAAGTCAATCGGGAATTTTGCCATTGACTTCAGTTGAGCAAGGATTTCACCCAATATATATGGTGGTTACATGCATAATTCATTATTTTAAAACAAAATGTGAGAACAGTACAAATGGCAGGCAAAAATCTGTTAGCCTACAGTGCATTAAGCCATTATTGTGATACTACGAATGAATTACTGTGATGAGGTTATTCTGGGTAGATCCTACTAATTTAAATAAGGCTGGCTAAAGTGATTTGTATATGGTGAATCACATGAAGAATACTGAATTGTTTCTCCTAGCACTTGAAAATTTGTTTGTGTGTATAAACAATATTTGAGTTGACAGCCAAAGTGGCAAAGCACATTGACCTGTGGCAATAAATATCCAAAGCCTTACCTTCTTATTGTGATTGTTAAATGAACTATGCAGTACAGAATTGATGGAAGAACCGACGTTAGCTGGGAGAAATAATCAAAAGAAATAGAATGAAATAGAATGTTACTGTCACCATCTGAAAGAACAGTAATAATACTTAGCTCTTATATAGCACTTTTCGTCAGTAGCTCACAAAGTGCTTTACAATGGAGGAGAGCATCATCATCCCCATTTTACAGTGGAGAAACTGAGGCACAAGGAGGTGAAGTGCCTTGCCCAAGGTCTCCCCGCAGGCCAGGGGCAGAGCCAGGAAGAGAACCCACATCTCACATTAATCATCATCCCCTGATTTATAACTTTTAAATTTGGTGCCAGCAGGCATGTTGTGTATCACCCTGGGACAAAAACATGATGAAGATGGGTCTTTACATGCAATGAGAGTTGCAAGAATCACACTTAAGAGGAGACATAATTGTCAATATATTTTAGTTAAGGGATATGGGATATTTCCCATGGCACAAAGACTGTTGGGTACTCAGCTCACACTGAAAGCCGGGTGCTTAACTCACATGTGTGCCTTTGAAAATCTGCTCCTTAATCTGTATCTTCCTCCAAAGGTTCTCTGTGTATTGTCTTTTATTCATTTTTATTCTCCCTCCAAATCAAATAAAGACAAAGTGCATCCAAATAAATGCAACCAGTATCCAATTTTCTGGAACTTGAAACATGATTTTAAGGGCCAGCTTGTGGTAGCATCTGTCATACAGTATTGGGTAGTACCTCACCCCACATATAGTCCCAATGAAGTGAATGAGGCTATGGGTTGACTAAGATGTTACCCAATGTTACACAATCTGCCCTAAATTTACATTGCTGGTCACAGGAAACTTGGGAATCTGAAGTCATCCTCTTTACCTGATTCCTCAGTGCTATTCAGTATCTTAGCCAGTGTTATGACCATGAGTTACTGAAATATTTAAGGTTATTGAACTCAGCTTACTTTACAGAAAACACAGTGGTAACATGATGATGCTTGGTAAAAGGAGCTTCAGCTGTGGGGCCGTTCCTAATCATTCAGTTATCTTATGAAAGGAGATGAATGAAGGGACATGAGAGAGAGAAACAAAAAAGCTTCCAAACAGGACTATTTTCTGCATATCATAGGTCAAGTCTGACAGTGTCACTTTAAGAAATAGCCTTGTGTGTCTGGCATAAAGGGCTTAGAATATTATGGCAATAGGCACCATAGAAAATGCTAAGATAAACAGACATCATAGAAGTGTGCAAAACCTGGTCATCTGAAAGAAAGAAAATTGAGTAATTTAAAATCAGCAAAGTGAAAGCAGAGACTGATAGGAACTCTGACCAGAGGTACATCCAGTTACCCTTGCAGGTTAATTTGAAGCTCCTCTTCACCATCTCTTGCTTGTAGTTTCCATGACAATGCACATTGTGGTTCTGACCCTTAAAGAGAGGCCTCTTCCAGGTAACATGCAATGTCATTAGTTATTGTTTTGACTAATTTCTGACTGACACCAAGGAGATCTTTCTAAAAAGTAGGTTCTCTGAGTGTGTTACCCATAGATCAGTCTTCTGGAGGTTGAACTTGATTAATTTAACGAGCATTTTAATTTCCATAGAGCCTGGAGAAAGTGGGGGCATAGTGTTGCCACCTCTCCATTTCCTCACATGTCTTTGAACACCACTGCTTTTGGAATTTCACGTATACATTATGAGAAACCCGGAAGTCCTCTCCCCGACCCTTTCTTTTTCAGTGTGGTGTACAGGTCTGTCGCATCTTAGGCGCATTTAACATGTGCGATTTCAGCTTTACGTGGTCGGCAAAAACAAGAAAAAAACAAAAAAAAAGAGAAAAATAACAATTTAAATACTGTTTCTGTAGTGCGGGCGATTCTGCCCGCCGTTACACTCAATGTAATTTTGACTATACGCGGTTTTCGCTTTACACGCTGACCGCAGAACATAACCCCAGCGTAAGATGAGACAGACCTGTACCTAGAGGAAAATCTAGAATAAGAGTGGTTTGTTTTTCATTTTACTTTACAGTAACAGCCGCTGCTGAAAACCAGCGGGTACCTCCGCTAGTCTAAGCCAGTTTAGGGAGATAGAATGTCTAATGTAAACAGCCTGGACATTTGAAAGACATTGGAAAACACAATGTCTCTGTAGAAAGGAATAGACTATACCCTTTACAAGGATTTTGGGTTTGCAAATGTTTTCATTAAGGCTTGATCTGCAGCTGGGAGGTGCTGTACAGATCAGTTGAGGTTACATCATTGAGCGGGTAGGTTCACTGAATGGAAAATTATGAGCTCTTGAATGAAGTGTTAATGGATATTTGAGACCAAAAATACATAAGATTTATTTTAGAAAAAGTCCCCCTCCTGTTTCAAAGTTTATATTCAGATGTGAGGCAAGGCATAACTGGCAGGTGGAGGGTGTAAAACAACTGTGTTTTCATGGTTTAAATGTTATCCTGCATGGCACTGAGTCCCCACAAATGCTATAAACTCATGAAACAGCCTTAGGTTTGTTTTCTCCAGAAACCTTGGAAAAATGTATTTGGGTTCTCAGATTTCAGAGCCTAAACATCTAGCTATTATCCTACAAAAATGGGTGATTTTATACTAAAAGTTGCCTAGGTGACATTTCTTTTTTGGATAATGTATTTGACTAGTTATTTATTTCAGAAGGGTTGTATAAGGGCTTGTCCACAAATGGAGTTATTCAGGGATAACTCCACATGTGGACACTCTTATTCCGGAATAAGGATGCCTTGTTCCTGTTTAGCTTAATCCACTTTGAAAATGGAGCAAGGTAGTATTCTGCAATACATGTATCCACACATGGACTTATTCAGGAATAGCTATTCTGGAATAACTCCATGTGTAAACAAACCATTAGTAGTTTAAAGTATCAGGTGTGAAATGCCTAGGTTCCCTGAAATCATGGGTTTGAATCAGGGCCAGATTAACTCAGCCCTTCTGTGTGGCTTGGTCTACACTACAGGGTTAGGTCGAATTTAGCTGCATTAGGTCGATTTTAAAAATGAATGCATCCACAAAACCAACCCCGTGCCGTCAACCTAAAGGGCTCTTAAAATCAACTTCTGTACTCCTCCCCGGAGAGGGGAGTAGCACTAAAATCGACTTTGCTGGGTCGAATTTGGGGTAGTGCGGACGCAAATCGACGGTATTGGCCTCCGGGAGCTATCCCAGAGTGCTCCATTGTGACCGCTCCAGACAGCACTTTGAAATCCGATGCACTAGCCAGGTACACAAGAAAAGCCCCAGAAACTTTTGAATTTCATTTCCTGTTTGGTCAGTGTGGCGAACTCAGCAGCACAGGTGACCATGCAGTCCCCCCAGAATCGTACAGCGTAGAATGTTTCTATGCTCCCCCTATCATCTCCGTCTCTGAGGTTATCGCAGATTAGAAGGCGAAAAAAACGCACTCGCGATGACATGTTTTCCGAGCTGATGCAGTCCTCCCACACTGATAGGACACAGCTTAATGCATGGAGGCATTCAGTGGCAGAGGCCAGGAAAGAATTAAGTGAGTGCGAAGAGCGGAGGCAGGATGCGATGCTGAGGCTAATGGGGGAGCAAACGGACGTGATGAAGCGTCTGTTGGGGGAGCAAACGGACATGATGAAGCATTTGTTGGAGCTGCAGGAAAGTCAACAAGAGCACAGACCCCCACTGCATCCACTGTATAACCGCATGCCCTCCTCCCCAAGTTCCATAGCCTCCTCACCCAGACGCCCAAAAATGCAGGGTGGGAGGCCCCGGGCACCCAGCGACTCCACTCCAGAGGATGGCCCAAGAAACAGAAGGCTGTCATTCAAACAGTTTGATTTTTAGTGTGGCTACAATAAGCAATGTGGCCTTGTCCTTCCCTCCTCCCCCACCACACCTGGGCTACCTTGTCCGTTATCTCATTTTTTTCTTAATAAAGAAAGAATGCATGATTTCAAAACAATAGTTACTTTATTTCAAAGGGGGGAGGATGGTGCTTACAGGGAATTAAAATCAACAAAGGGGGGGTTGCATCAAGGAGAAACATATACAACTGTCACACCGAAGCCTGGACAGTCATGAAACTGGTTTTCAAAGCCTCTCTGATGCGCAGCACACCTTGCTCTTCTAATCGCCCTGGTGTCTGGCTGCTCAAAATCGGATGCCAGGCGATTTGCCTCAACTTCCCACCCCACCATAAACGTCTCCCCCTTACTCTCACAGATATTATGGAGCACACAGCAAGCAGCAATAACAATGGGAATGTTGGTTGTGCTGAGGTCTGACCAACAGCACCAGCGAGCTTTTAAACGCCCAAAGGCACATTCTACCACCATTCTGCACTTGCTCAGCCTATAGTTGAACTGCTCCTTACTACTGTCCAGGCTTCATGAATGGATCCCCCGAGTTCGTCGCTGGGGAGCAGGAGAGCAGAGTTGCAGGGGAAGTGATGGAACTGTACACCATGCCCTGGAGGTTGCTAGGCACCAGGCAGGGAAGACGTTCCCAGAACCCTTGGCCAAGCTACATGTCCGATGAGGACGGTTAGCAGTCCTACTGCACCGTCTGCTGCCAGCAGCACCCAGGAGGACCCAGTATGGATCCCCTGAGTTCGTCGCCGGGGAGCAGGACAGCAGGAGATCAGAGTTGCAGCAGAAGCAGTGGCTGACGATGGTTACCAGTCCTACTGCACCGTCTGCTGCCAGCAGCACCCAGGAGGACCAGTACGGATCCCCCGAGTTCGTCGCTGGGGAGCAGGAGAGCAGAGTTGCAGCGGGAACGGTGGATGACGACGGTTAGCAGTCCTACTGCACTGTCTGCTGCGAAGGCAAGGAGCTGCTGCTGTGTAGCAATGCCAGCTGCTGCAGGTGCTTCTGTGTCGAATGCTTGGAGGTCTGGGTAGGGCAAGGTACCTCGGCCAAGGCAAAAGAGCAAGAGCCCTGGAGCTGTTACATGTGTCAACCACAGAAGTGCTATGGGGTGGTACAGCGCCGACCGGACTGCAATGTACGGCTGCAAGACTTCTTCACCAGCAACAAAGGACAGGAATACGATGCACCTAAAATCTAAAAAGGCCCGCACATTTCCCAGAGTCACTACCCTTGATAACAGAATGTCAATGATTGCATTGGCTACTTGGATCACAGCAGCCCCCACAGTAGACTTGCCCACAACAGCAGCGGTGACGGTGAGCTGAGCGGGCTCCATGCTTGCCGTGGTATGGCGTCTGCACAGGAAAAAGGCAAGAAACGATTGTCTGATTGTTGCTTCCACGGAGGGAGGGATGACTGATGACATGTACCCAAAACCACCCACGACAATGTTTTTGCCCCATCAGGCATTGGGAGCTTAACCCAGAATTCCAATGGGCAGCGGAGACTGCGGGATAGCTACCCACAGTGCACCGCTCCGTAAGTCGATGCTAGCCACAGTAGTGAGGACACACTCCGCCGACTTAATGCGCTTAGTGTGGACATACGCAATCGACTGTATAAAATCAATTTCTAAAAATCGACTTCTATAAAATAGACCTAATTTCGTCTAATTTCGTAGTGTAGACATACCCTTAAAAAATTTGAGATTCATGCAGTGTAATGGGCATGTGACTTAGGCCCTCTCTGTTCTTCATGAAAATTAAATATCCCATTGCGCTTTTCATAAGAGCAAGGGTTTATCTCAAAACCATTGGCCAAATGCTGCCTTCCTCTCACTACCACCAGGAGGTGATTACATACTTCCCGTAAGAATACACTGCCTGATCCTGAGTACCCGCAGCTATTGAAGTCAGTGGAATTGCACATGCTCAAACCTTCTCAAGAGCAGGCTTAGAGTATGTAAATCCACCATCCACCAGGATGAAAGTTGCTGTATGTAAAATTATCATTTCTTACAAGCTGCCCTAGAGCGGCTTCATCATTCCTGCGTGTGAGGCTTGTTAATTGAAAAAAATCAAACCTAGTGTTGGATAGAGCATGCAGACCCTTCCTCATGTGAGTAGACCTTCCTGAAGTTAGCAGTTTCAATAGCTAGAGTTCAGAGTAAGGGTTTGCAGGACTGAGCCCAAAGTCTGCGATTCTGTTTTTGCAATTCAAGTACATGTTTTATCCTTCTAACTCATTTAACCCTTTCCTGGCAATCTGCCTTCTCACTGTGGAAAGAACCAGGTATTGTCAGCATTTTGGAGAGAGATTGTTATGATGACAATGGAATAATTTATGAGCATTTGAGTGATTATAACAGTTTCTTGTAACTACCTCGAAGCCACTTTGCATTTACATCTGAAAGAGAGCCAGGTGGGAGGGAGAGAGAGAGAGAGATTGTTGAGATGAATGTACTACTATATTTTAATTCCTTAGCTGCCTATTTTCCCCTCAGGTTGCTCACATACTGTAATGCCTGTTAGNAGACCTAATTTCGTCTAATTTCGTAGTGTAGACATACCCTTAAAAAATTTGAGATTCATGCAGTGTAATGGGCATGTGACTTAGGCCCTCTCTGTTCTTCATGAAAATTAAATATCCCATTGCGCTTTTCATAAGAGCAAGGGTTTATCTCAAAACCATTGGCCAAATGCTGCCTTCCTCTCACTACCACCAGGAGGTGATTACATGCTTCCCGTAAGAATACACTGCCTGATCCTGAGTACCCGCAGCTATTGAAGTCAGTGGAATTGCACATGCTCAAACCTTCTCAAGAGCAGGCTTAGAGTATGTAAATCCACCATCCACCAGGATGAAAGTTGCTGTATGTAAAATTATCATTTCTTACAAGCTGCCCTAGAGCGGCTTCATCATTCCTGCGTGTGAGGCTTGTTAATTGAAAAAAATCAAACCTAGTGTTGGATAGAGCATGCAGACCCTTCCTCATGTGAGTAGACCTTCCTGAAGTTAGCAGTTTCAATAGCTAGAGTTCAGAGTAAGGGTTTGCAGGACTGAGCCCAAAGTCTGCGATTCTGTTTTTGCAATTCAAGTACATGTTTTATCCTTCTAACTCATTTAACCCTTTCCTGGCAATCTGCCTTCTCACTGTGGAAAGAACCAGGTATTGTCAGCATTTTGGAGAGAGATTGTTATGATGACAATGGAATAATTTATGAGCATTTGAGTGATTATAACAGTTTCTTGTAACTACCTCGAAGCCACTCTGCATTTACATCTGAAAGAGAGCCAGGTGGGAGGGAGAGAGAGAGAGAGATTGTTGAGATGAATGTACTACTATATTTTAATTCCTTAGCTGCCTATTTTCCCCTCAGGTTGCTCACATACTGTAATGCCTGTTAGCCTCATTGGAAATTATACCCATGTACCCAAGGAAGCATACATTCCCTGTAGTGGTATTTTTAGGAAAAAATATTTATGAAAATGGGTTGCCATAAGGATGTTCTACTGTAGTTTGGGGCTCTTTTATCATTAGCATCACACCCTAATTACTCTTTTCATTAAAATATTTTATTCAGAATATTTTTACATAAATAATGTAAACTAAATAAATAATGAAGAGCAGCAGAATGTGGTCTCTTTCTCTCCTCTTTGTTTTTTATTCTTCTGTAACATTGCACTAGTATATATTTTGTGAATGCGTATGTTAAAAAGGAAGGACAGCACACTGTGAAAGCTCCGTGTACAGATTTTGGACAATATGTAGACAATTCATTTTATGAATATCTCTGTTTTATACAGAGATGGGCCAAAGCAAAACCAGAGATCCAGAGTCCCCATATTTTGTTAAAAATCCAGAACTGAAATTAGCAACTGTTCTTTTCTCTTTAATAGGCTGGTGCAAAACATTGGAGCCAAATATCTTGTGTGTGTTTGAAATCTGATTCAAATATTGCACCTTGCATCCACTTGTAATGTTTTATATTCAGAAGTGGAATCACTAGCACTAGTCAACCATTTTTGAATGTTGTGTATTCACTGTGCCTGATGATATCTTCTGATGAGGGGAGATCATAGCCATTGTAGGATCCTTCATTATTAAGCTCAGCACTGAAGACACTATGGAAGAGTTATTGAAACTCTGCACAGTGTTTATCTTCCTGGGTGCCAGCAGACTTACAATAAACAAGAAACTTGCATTTTGCTGTCTCATATTTGATCCAGACAGTACTTAATTTGTAATGAAAGAGGTCCCGGGGCTCAAGCAATTTTTTTACTTTCATAATTGACACAGCAAGCCCAGAGGTGCAAGGGCTCAGCCTCAGCAAGCCCTGGCACAAATTAAGCACTGGATCCAGAAAGTGCAAAGTAAAGATCTTGTTCACTTAGCAGAACCAGAATTCAGTCCTGGGCACTGGGAAGTAGACAGTTTGCCACAATAATGAATTATGGCTTGTGCTGAATGCAATACAGTAATTTGGTTCGAGGGGGCAGTTGTCATGCTCAGTTGATCTGTTCATATTGGCACTAACTCAAGTTCGTAAAACTACTTTTAATAGAAAACAAATTTTACTAATGAGCTTTTTCCATTGGGACTTCATCCTCTATTGTTATCTGAAAAATTGTCCAGAAAAGTAGTCAACAAGAGACCGCAATTGCACTTACATTTTCCTTCCTCCCTGTCAGGGCCGGCTCCAGCTTTTTTGCCACCCCAAGTGGCGAAGAAAAAAAAAAAAAAAGATAAAGCCGTAATCGGTGGCACTTCAGCGGCAGCTCTACTGCACTGCTTCATTCTTCAGCGGCAATTCGGCGGCTGGTCCTTCCCTCCGAGAGGGACCGAGGGACCTGCCACCGAATAGCCGCCAAAGACCCAGACGTGCCACCCCTTTCCATTGGCCGCCCCAAGCACCTGCTTCCTGCGCTGGTGCCTGGAGCTGGGCCTGCTCCCTGTTCTTGCTACAGCACATGACTGGTCCATTCTATGTGTGAACTTTAGAAAATAAAAATTATCTTGCTTTAATGCAACCTGTGAAACCTGATATCTCTGAATTGCAGAAGACTGGAGTAATTACTGCAATGCCTGCTTATGTTCTGAATTTCCTTTCATTTTGCTAGAATTAACTGAGATTTGTATAGGGACAGATGGCAGTGGGATGAATACAAACTGTCTTTTTCTAAAGCAAATGTATATGCACAAACTACTTTAAAATATTTTTAAATGAAATGTGAAACTAGGAGACAAGTCACACCATGTTCCCCATGGGTGGAATTCTCCCCATCATGATGGCCAGCAGGAGGTCTATGCAGTGCTAAATTCACGTCCTCAAAATAGGGTTTAAATGGATCTTTCTTGGTGCATTAGGCCTTTTGCTACCTCTCAGTGCATGGATGATTTTTACCTCATGTGAGCTGAAATTGAGACACAAATGGTAAAAGAACTGTTTCTGGATTGTTGGGACAATGTGCATGCTAATACAGAAAACCCAGTTGCTGAAGATCATCATTTGGTTCAAGAGGGCAGTTGTCATGCTTAGTTAATTTGTCCATATTGACAGTAGCTCAAGTTTGTAAAAATACGTTTCATGGAAAATCTATTTTACTAATGAGAATCGGCCATTGGGACATCATTCTCTGTTGTTGATGATCAGCTTTCCTTTAATCTTTAATCTTAAAAGAATAAAGCATCTCAGGAGATACAACCATTATTAATACAATAACCCATATCTGGAGGTGTTCTTGCTAAATATTTAGCATTCTGGAATCATTTCTGGGTCTAAATAAGTGATCCCTTAGAACAGCATTAGCACAAAGGAAAAAGTGATGGGATGAACATGGCATTGAACCGGGACACCAGGTCTTCCTACTTTAGGTCAGAGTTCACAGCTCAAGCCAATCTCTGCTCAGCTTTAACTATCATGGTGCTAACAACCCACTATAATAAGCAGAATCAAGATACCCAGCAAATTCACATCAGGATTTAATTTCAGGAGTGTTTAGGTCCAGAGTTTAGGTGATGGAGTTGCTTCTAAGAACTACAGACTTTTGTTTGTTTAAAAAAAAACGTGTATGCTATATTTACAGATGTTAAGGAGCCTTCTCCTTTTGCTATATGTCTGCCTCCTGGGGAATTTCTCATTAGGTTGTTTAGCCAAAGATTCTGATGAACTAATAAGCACTGGCAATAATCATACTATTGGAAGTCTATTGATTTCTTTTCCTTTTTATTAATCCCTCACAGACAGTTGTTTAATGCTGTAATTTGTGCACTTAAAGGGGAATTTTAGTGGCTCAATGTCAATTTAATTATATCACTCATTCACTGAATACTAATTTCGTGTCAGCTTGACCATAGCTTCCTTGAAGCTGCTGCATTTGGAAATATAATCAGATCTTTCTGTGCTTGTGCTCCCCAGATAATTCTCAGAAACACACACACATGCAATTTTTTTCCTCCAGGCCTCCACACAGCTTTAAGGGCTTGTTTATTTTGGCATCTGATTCAATGCCAAATCCTGCTAGACTTACACGATTAGTCTGTAAAGTGAGCAGGACATGGCCGTAGCTCTTGGCACTAGAGATGTAGGTATTAATCTGCATGAAGCAAATAGGCAATCAGTGACCTCACTTTCCAGAACCCATCATGTCATTTGCTGATTTATATGTCTGAGTATGGACAGGATTAAGAAGCTTTCACATGGTGTGGATCTAATTCATATATTTACAGATAATTTTTAAGCTGTCAAATCTCTGCTTTAAAAATTTATGCAACTGACTGTAGATTGTTGTATTTAGGACATGCTGTGTTTTGTTTCCTCTGTCCAACACATCAGGTTATCTCATTAGGGCAATGAGAAGGGCTACAGTGACTTCTTATTCCTCCTAGGGGGAGGTTCATGTCTTAACCATGTTTGCCACAATAATATATTAGCTTCAAAACACTGCTCCAACAGGGTCAATAACTATAGATCAACCTGTTCCCTATAGGAGGCAGGAATATTTATACATTTGGATTCAGTAGCACTGATGTAGTCATTATGAATTTATGCATTGAGTCCTTGCAGGGTTGGGAGGAAATAATGTCTCTGAGAGTATCTGTCCCCCTCCCTATCAGCAGAGCCCATTTTCATAGTGCCAAGGGAAAAAGAAAGCATGCCATGTAGTTCACTTCCTTCACATAAGTCTGGATGGAAAATACTGTGGCTTTTAAAACTGCAGCTTTCAGTGGGAGGCCTGGTCTGAACTCCGAGTCTTGGTTTGTCATGTTCTCTCTGGACGTTCTTAGCCCTTAGAGCCGTAGAAAGGGAGTCCTTTGCAGCATTCCAGAGGGAACTTTTCAGTCAATTAAAGAGCAGTAGGAGAGGCCCAAAGGGAGTTCTGTCTAGTCCTTCCTGAAAGATGATATGACTAGAACTGGTTGAACATTTTTTTGAAAGAACATATTTCCATTGGAAAGTGCAGTTTCATCAAAATCTAAATGTCAATTTAGGAACATGTCAATTTTGGTGACATTTTCTACTGGAAAACTTAAAAACAATTTGTTTCATCTTTCTTGTTGTATTTTGATAATGTTGAAATGTTTCATGTCAGCTTTTGTTACTTTATTTAATTTTATTTTGACTTTTATATTATATTTAACATTAATGTTAAATTTATGTATTATATTTTACATTTATATTACATGTTTTGATGTTATCTAAATGAACCAATTCTTCAAAATCTAAATCCTTTTGGAATTTGCATTTCATGGAAAATGTCAAAATTTTGACTTTTCATCCTAATTTGGGACCTTTTTCCCCCCAAAATATTGTAATTTCTTGCTGGATGGAAATTGCACTTTTTGATCAGCTGCAATGGTGACCATTGCCTGAGGTCTCATGGGTGGGGAAGAAACGGGGAGATCCTCAGTGGCCCAGCATCCATTCAGAAATGACTACTCTCCCAGAATACAAAATCTTGATAATTTCTCAGTCACGTTATTATTGAGGTAGTCAGTGAGATTTTGGCTTAGGGAGGTGTGAAAGGTGAAGTGCAATTGATAATAAAAGGCCTCATGCTGAAAAGTTCCCAAACTTTACTGGGTTTATTTGAACCTAGTAGAAAGTATAGCCAGTCTGTATCACTGACAATGGATTGGAGCTAGTTTACTTCTGAGAAAGAAGTAGTAAAGAAGAGCTGAGAAAGAGAGAGTGGGAGAAATGGTAAAAACTTCGCAGAAATATACGTTTGTGCTGAAAAGCCTCTGGATATTCAGCTACCCTTTGGCCATATTCTGCAAGACAAAACAGAGTGAATGGGGCTCAGTTTTTCTTTTGACATCTTTACTTTGGCAGAGAGCATTGTAGAAGATAGTACATTGCTTCTTGATTTGATTTAAAAAAATTGGATACTTTACACCAGCAATTAGTTTCTCATTATTGTAGTCCTACTTAACATCTAGATTTCAGAGATTTCTATATACATCATCCTGTATTTTAGAACCAGGGAGATAACAGGGTATCCATTACAGTTGAATAATTTTTTTAAAGTTAGAATAGAGTTCATATATTTGCCTGGGATTTAAGATCTCAGCATTTTAAATGAATCAGGAATATCTGGTCTTGTTAAAACCTAACCACATTTTTTGTGAATTTTAATGAAGCATCCCTTATAACTGTTTACTTTATTGTAAAAGATGCAAGCCATATTTCTTTAAAAATTATTTCCACAGTCCAATAGAACTGCAAATGCTCCTCTACGATGCTACTAATATTTTCACTTTCATTGATTAGTGCTGCAGTGTTTGGATTTCACACTCTTCGGGGAAATCTTTTAAAATGTAGAAACACTTCTCTTGGTGATACCCTGTATAAATGCTTCTTTTTATAAAATTTTATTTTGGGACCAAATTTAAATTGACAATATTGTTTTAAGTCCATAAAAACCTTTAGTCCACCAGTCCGCAAAATGATCAACAATAAGAATGATTTTAAACAGGTTTTAAAAACAATTGCTCTTTAAACATTCAGGTAGCATTTGTATGTGAACTGCATGGATTGCAAATGAAATTTACCTGTAGTAATTAAAATAAGGTTTTATTATTAGTTCCTTTTAAATTATTCCAAGTGATGTTAAATAGAGCTACCTTGTAAAATAATGTCTGTCCTAAATGGTTTTTGAGCACAAATGCATTCCCTTATTTCATGGCAGTCGTTAAATTATTACAAGATCTGTGGGATATTTTCCATTAAGGTTTCATAGGATGTATAGAATGCAGCTTTCTTCTATCTTTTTTTCCTTCTTGTAAAAAAGAGACAGAAGATCTTTCAGCGCTGCCTGTCTGTAGGAGATCTGGATCCAGGCCTCACTAAGGCCATCAATTGTTGTCTTTCACAGAACAAGAGCAAGTTTTCTGTCTTCACTATCTGACAAGATTACGGATGTCTTCCTCAAAGGGGGAGGGGGGGCAGGAGAGGGAGGGAGGAGAGAATCACATCCACAAACACAAACTGTAAAGATCCTCTTCTTCATGTTGTTATTGTCGGCCACGTTGTCATTAATTACAACACAAAGCTTCTGATTGGGGGAATGTTATGAGAGAGATGTCAAATGGTCAGCAGAACACTAAACTCTGCAAAATGATATTCCTCATGAATTTATTGCTAGGCAAAGGTGCTGTCGTGAGAGCCTTGGAGATTGAAGTCTCTGTTTTATCCACACAAAAGGCTTATCACCAGCAGAAACAGTGCAGACTTCCCCCATGCTGTTCAACAATGTGCCTTCACCTCTGCGAGAGAACACGACCACTTTGACAGGAGAGAGTGGTTCAGTCTCCAGGCCTATTTATTCCTTATCCTCTCTGCTGACTTCCAACCAGAGTAAAATTAGTGCCCAGAGCCATGGTACTTTTTGTGATAGGGACCAATCCACTAGGAACTGGACTAGGGCTACCAAATCCATTTTCCACAGGTCACCAAACAGCCATCAGATTGTAAATGATATTCCAGAAAAGATACTTGCTTTTAATTTTCACTCTTAGATTGTTAAGCTTTTTAGGGCAAGGACCATCTTTTTTGTTCAGTGTTTGCACAGTGCCTGGAACAATGGGGTCCTGGTCCATGACTGGGTCTCCTAAGTGCTACCACAATACAAATAATTCAATTAACCTTTTATTATGTTAATGTCAAATGAACATAGACCAAATCTAAAATATTTTAAATCTAAAGTCAAACCACAGTGTTTGTTTGTTGCCACAGTTCATTTGATCTTATATGAAACCAAAACTCAGACTGAGATTTCTTTTTGGAACAAATCAGTGTAAAAGTTTCAATTATTTTTATAAAACTGGGAAGGGCTGCTTGAATATTTCATCGTTGGGATTGGTAGGAGTGAAAGAGGGGGGGAAAGAAGCTAAGTGAATAAATTCTGCTTCCTCATTTCTTCTCCTTGGCCAAACCTTGTTTTTAACATGCTTTTAAGTTTTTCCTATTGTCATTGCCAGGCTGGCTGAGTTAGCTCTTCCCAACAGAAGAATCTGAGCCTAATTCATCCCTGAAATAACAACACTGAAGTCAAAGGAGTTACACTAAAGATGCACTTGGTCCAGTGTTTCCAAAATGTCCATTCAGCTCAGTATGGGAACAGCAGAGGTAAGAGGCCATTAAAATCTGGTGTTACTACAGTGCATTCTTATTATTATTCACTTATAAGGTGGTAGAGTTTAGAAGCCTCAACTCAGTTGGGCCCCCTTTGCGTTAGACTCTCTTCAGACACAGGATGTGACAGTCCCTGCCCCCAAAGAGCTTGCAGTCTAAAAGACTAGGGGAATCAGAATGGACAGAAAATAGTGATTTATCTTCTTAAAATTTGAGATGTTAATATCAGAGGGGGTCCAGGGATGCTCCTGAAAGGCATGAAAAGTTTGAGTCTTCAATAGTTTTTTTTATTGGGGTGCACGGCTCCTCTGTGTTTTCATCATTTCATAAGTTCTTTCACCCTTCATGTTTGTTAGCTCTTCTGTTACTTGAAGTCTTTACTTCTCACTCCCTATGTGCAAGTATCACATCCCCCAGGGATGCTCATTAGAGAAAACATTTTCTTTAGCTGATGCCTCTTTTCAAGCTGTCAAAGTACATGCAAATGAAATAAATCATGTAGCAACCTTCAAAAGACAGAGAAGATCAACCAGGAAGTTGTAAACCCATTAAATTGTCTTTTATATAATGTGCAGGAAATGAACAGTAAAATTAGAAGGAAGATGATACTGTAACAGGAGAGGTAACCAGTTACCATCAATAAACAGAAGATGCTGCTGTGATGTGATATGACTTTTCCTTGCAGTTCTGGCATAGATTGGAGTTTTTGCCTCTGGATGACAGTGATTGAGATGCACCAGTGAATGTTACATTTGAGGCACCTGGGGAAAAGATGGTCCCTTCTACTAGAAGAGAAATGACTCTCAGAAATTAGGAAGTACTTCCACAAGCTGTTTTCAGGCCCTTCTCTGCCTACCCTGGAGCATTGGCCTCAAGCCACTGCTGCCTTCCATTGCAGGCCGGGGAGCAGTGCCCAAAATTAATTTCCAGATTCATCCAGAGTTGTCTTTTAAAAATGCATTTTCGATATAAATACTAAAGAATACATGTCCTATTTAGTTGTTATTATTATTATTATTAGCATTCATGAAGCACCCGTCACTGTAATATCTGGGTACTATTTAACAGTTAGGCTTAATAGCAAACCACATTCCCTAAATGTGGGAACGTACACTTTGTGATCCCCTATGGCCACAAACAATTTAATTTTAGAGGTGGAAAAACCTAAACTGCCTAAAAGTACTTATTAATCAAAAATGTTTATAAAATGCAAGGGGGATACAAATGCATTCTTTCATAAAACTCCTTGGAACCCTCCTTCAAGGTTTTGCTTGTTTCTAAGTGGTGGTGTGCTAAATAATTTGTCCAATTTAATAACAATCCATAAAAAAATATTTTCTTTCTGCTTTGCCAGTTAAAGTCTCACTTGAACTCCGACAATGTGGCTTTTTCTACAGTCAGCTTCCACCATGATGGAAGACACGTAAGAACAGAGGCAGATAGACAGCAGTTTCTATCTAATCTAAGGGCCTGATCCGATTCCTGCTGAAGTCCATGGACAGCCTTCAACTGACTTCATTGGACAGCTGACTGATCCCCTAAAAGAAATGTAACTTTTTAAGCGCAGACGCATAATTTTGCATGTTAAAATTAATTACTGGTAGCTTTCTCCAAAATGTGAGATAATGTCCTTGGATGAAAATGATCTGTCCCTCACATTTTTGTGCAATAGCAAACAATAGCAGTCGCCTTGTGGAGTTATACATTAGTGCAAGAAAATAGATATACAACTGTTACTTTTGAAAATCTTGCCTTGTGAAAATCTTACATTCTGTACATCTTACAAAGAGTGGAGTTAAAACTGTTTTCAACCTCCAGCTAGAAAGAGTTTCATAACTACTCAAGTCAGAAAACTGAAGCCAGTCAACAGATGTGTACAGCTTTCATAAGTGCATATCCTGCTAGAATGTCAGCGTTTGTACACACTAGATTACCACTCCTAAGTGAAAGTAATGACACCCTTCTGTCTCTTGATTTTCCTCCCACGTTTCAGACATTTACAGAAAGAAATGTCATTGTCAAGTGTACACTGAGCAACAGGAATGGTCTGGGAAAGCAGTAGCATGCCAGTGAATTTCTCTTGTCTTGTTTGCTCTTTTATAAGACAGAAATTGCAATGACAGTCTTTCACACTATATACCCATGTGGCTTTCTATACGGCAATATTTATCACCCAGCTTGGTCGAAACCTTTTAAGAATAGCATTGAAAAAACGGATCCTTTCTTCATATTATTTTAAGTTGAAAGTGAATCTGTCAATTGTTTTTGTTGTCAGCATGGAGAACACCAAAGTGGTTTTAATAGCAAATTAAAGCTGCTGTGTGGGTCTAATGCAGTGGTTTTCAAACTTTTTTTCTGGCAACTCAGTTGAAGAACATTGTTGATGCCCGCAACCCAAGGGATTTGGGGTGTGGGAGGGGCTCAGGGCTGGGGCAGAGGGTTGGAGTGTGGGGGTGAGAGCTGTGGGGTGAGGCCGGGAATGAGGGGTTCAGGGTGTGGGAGGGGGCTCTGGGCTGGGGCAGGGGGTTTGGGTGTGGGAGGGGGTCAGGGCTCTGGGCTGGGGGTGCAGGCTCTGGGTGGGGCTGGGGATGAGGGCTTTGTGGTGCAGGAGGGGCTCCAGGTTTGGGCGGGCTCAGGGCTGGGGTTGGGGTGCAGTAAGGGGTCAGGGCTCTGGGCTGGTGGTGCAGGCTCTGGGTGGGGCTGGGGATGAGGGCTTTGTGGTGCAGGAGGGGCTCCAGGTTTGGGCGGGCTCAGGGCTGGGGTTGGGGTGCAGTAAGGGGTCAGGGCTCTGGGCTGGTGGTGCAGGCTCTGGGGTGGGGCCAGGGATGAGGGGTTTGGGGTGCAGGAGATCTCCGGGTTTGGGGGGGGGGTCTCAGGGCTGGGGCAGAGGATTGGGGCGCAGGCTTACCTCGGGTGGCTCTCAGTCTGCGGCACAGCGGTGGTGCTAAGGCAGGCTTCCTGCCTGTCCTGGCACCGCAGACTGTGTTGTGGCCAGCAGCAGGTCTGGCCCCTAGGTGGAAGCAGCTCCGCGTGGCTCTCGCCCGCAGGCACTGTCCTCCCCCCAGCTCCCATTGGCCAGGTGCTCGGGGCCAGCGCTCAGGGCAGGGGCAGCGTGCGGAGTCCCGTGCCCCCCCTGCCTAGGAGCCGAACCTGCTGCTGGCCGCTTCTTTGGTGTAGCATGGTGTCAGAACAGGTAGGAACTAGCTTGCCTTAGCCAGGCAGCACCACCGACAGGACTTTTAACAGCCAAGTCAGCAGTGCTGACACAAGCCGCCGTGACCTGCAGTTTGAAAACCACTGGTCTAATGCACGTCTGTAACAGATTTCTGCAGGTAGTAGCCTGAGCCTTTAAGGTGTTTGATTTTGTTTTGTTACATAGTCCTAGGAGTGAGCTCTATCCCCCACTAAGAAGCTTCTCCATCCATCGGACATTCTCCTCTGTCATTGTCCACTTAGAAAACCCTTTGATTAATTTGGCTTTATGACAAATTTGTCTTTTAACGAATAATGCAATAAAAATCAAATACAGTTCCTGCCCTACCCATCAAAAATCTGCACCTTTGTGGGATTTAATTGAATGATAATTGATTTACTATTTATTTCCTCCTGTTTATGGGTTTTTTTTTCTAGAGCTAGATTTTTCTGTTATTGCAGCCATTCCAAAGTATTTCATTTGCATACAGAAGATGTGCTGAAAAATCCTGGAATTGGTCTTGATATACACATATTCTCACTTTACGTTTTAAATTGCATCATCTATCATCTTGATAGTTTATTAAAAACGAGAAGGCTCTAAATCACTTTTCAGCTCCCTTCAGCCTGGGGCTGCCAGCAGTTAAATTTCCCTCAGGACAACGTAGAACAGCGTAAAGCCAGTCCAGGATTTGCCAGAGAGCTGTGTGCTCTGGTCCTGGCCCTTCCTGCCCTCGCATGTTCCTCACACATAAATCTTAATTATTAGTGGCAACTTCTGCATAATATATCAATGCTTAATATTTAATCCCTATTTAGCACTTTGGTATGCACCACTTAAGCCCCTCGGCATTAGACAAATGCATCCCCATTAAGTGGAAATTTTGCTAATATTGGCAATAAGGTATTTTTGTTAATCTTGCTAAAAGTCAGGATATCTGGTTTCCATTCTTGATTCTTCCAATGGCTCTCTGTATCTCAGTTTCCCTATCTGAAAATAGGCTCATATTTATCCACTTTGTAAAGAACTCTGAGATCTCTGGGGGGGAAATGCTATTAAGTGCTATGTCATTTATTATTACGAAAACTCTGTGAGTTCATCTACATGATCATTGTCAAATTCACCTGTGATATTTAAGAAATTATTTAAGCAGTGTCTTTACCTGCAACAATGTCACCATGCATTCTGATTCAGTTCAATATCAAATTTAAGCAGGTTTAAGACTGGATGGTACTTGAAAAAAGCCTCCAGGAGCAATAGTGCTGGTGAGTGTCTAGGTATAGGGCTATCTAACTGAATTTTTGCATCAGGTGCAGGTCTGAAAAAATGGGGGGGAAAAAATATTAATTTCTGGTTGACCCAAAGCAAAACTGTTTCAAAATTTTCAACAAAACAAAATAAACAAAATTTCATTTGGACTTCAAGGATTATTACATTTTAAAAAAATAGGAGAAATTCCAAAATGAAACCTTTTTCCAAAACAAAAGTTACAATGTTTCATTTTAGAAATGCCAAAATGAGGCATTTTGACTTTTTTTTTTTTTTAACAAAAATTGTCCCAAGTTCATGAATTGCTTTGCTCGACCTGAATCTGCGTTTATTTTTCTTTTGGGGGTGGGTGGGGGGCAAAACAAGGTTTTGCATGAAAAATTCCCCCCAGCTCTACTAGGTAACACTTTCTCACTCAAGTCAGTACCAAACTAATGTCCCAGCGTGGTGTGACAGGGGACTATGATGCTAGATGAAGTCTTTTGGATGAATTACAAAACAAGGTTCTGAATTCTCAAGCTCAGAACCACATAGTACTCTCCATAAAAGTAGAGGTGTAAACACTGGTGTTCTAGCCAAATTCTAACTGAGATAATTGTAGGCTGCCTACCTCTATTTCCCTTGCAGTTGTAATTGGATAACGGATACTTCCTTACTCCCTGTCCTAAAATATTGTGTAAAACAACAGTTTTGCTCTATCTTCAGGTTGGAGTATTTCAGTAGTCAGCCTTGGTGACTCCTGCCTATCCCATACTTACCTTCTAAGGCTTAATCAGTTAAGATTTGTAAAGTGCTTCAAGATCTTCAGATGACAGATGCTCTAGAAGTGACATTGTGCAACTTTTGTTTTGGTAAGCTGAAGAATCACTAATTTCTGTGGTCTGAGAGGCTGTTTTTAAAATCTATATTCAGTTGCTTGAAAATTCTCTAATATGCGTCACATTCCTTTTCAAGCAAATATTTTCACTGGCTTCCTTTAAGATTTTGGATAAAATCTGATAACACTGCTATGCTTATTTTGCTCTGTTGAAAGAGATTACTATTAACTTACTCTTTCTTTAGAAACTGAGAGGTGCTATAGTTTCTCTGCTTAAGAAGCTGTCATTTAATACATTCATCATTTCTATCTTTCTCATGTTCCTGTCTTAGATGGTTCCCAATTAATACCCTGGAGGATGAAATTCCTGCTTATCATAGTCTTGTTATCTTTACATGCCCCTCTCATATCATCATATCGCATTTAATGCTGTCATTTATATCCTAGATATTTAGAAGGCATTTTAGTTTAAAATACTAAAAGACATGAGCTCAGAGGAAAATGAAGTTAGTTAGAAAAAATTTCGGTGGATGTAGGCAAATGGCAAGCAGAAGCTGTTGAGAAGACATAAAAGCCAAAGCTGAATTAAACTAGCAACAATAATTTGTTGTGCCAAACATCTTCCATTAGATGCTTAGGGGGAGGATTAGAGTTATCTAATCTTTGGTCTATCAAGATTATTTTTTACTGCATCTTGAATAGGGGATGAATTTACAGACATATGGTCAACTGAAGTGTACTGGTAAAAAAAAAAATCAACATTAATACCTCCCCCCCATGTATTTATTGATTCCTACTGGTGGGGGTCAATATGAGGAAACCAAGCAGGAGAATCTTGAATTTTAACAAATGTTTGGTGAGGTAGGTAGTGTGTGTGTGTAGGATCATAGAGTAGTCAACAAATATCCAAGAGAATGTGACACAAAATCCTGATTATGGTGATGGAAGAGTTTTATTGATACGACCATCTTTTTAATAAGAAAATCTTAGATTTAATGGAAAAGATAACAGGCTAAGGCGGGAGGGGGCAGACAGAATAAATTTGGAGATTTCAATGGCGTATGTGGCTGTGTGTCAGAGAACAATGAGAAGGCAGTGAGGAATTTCAGTTGTTACTGACTGGGTGACCAACAGCAGGGAGGGTTGGATAGCCCAGTCATCTTGGAAGCAGGAAGGTTAGGTGTTGAGGAAAGGGAAACCTAAATGTGGGGTAGAAAAGTCAAATAGTATTAGTAGTATGGGGAAGCATGGCTCATGGGAAGCAACTCTTGGATGGAGGAGGATAGAATACTTATGGTCTGGGTGGGATGACCAGACAATTTGTGGTGCTGCAACAGCTGTGGAGCAGAGCTCAGTAGTTCCACATCACAGTTACAGAGAACAGTTTGAAATGAAACTTTAAATTCAGCTGAGCTGAAGCAGGATATAAAACTTGTGTTAAAATGTGAATGGATCCAAGTTGCAATGATGATTAAACTGAAGTTGCCTTTTAACTCAGATGAACTGAAACTGCAGGTGTCATAGCGGTACTGAATGGCATGGATAAGGAGAATGATTAAGCTTTCCATACAAGCACATTGGTGTTATACATCTTAGGTTTACAAACGCCTGATAAATGACTTATAAATGGTTCTAAGTGTTAAACATGCTTGTATGTTAACTATGAATGATTTGTATTGCAAACACAGAATAATTGGGAGAATTCCACATACATGACAACTTGAACCATTTAATGCTGAATCATATATCTCTGTCTGTCATGAGTATACGCAAAGCAGTCATTATGCCTGTGGTCTAGTGAAGCTGCTTTGGAATTCACTGTCCTAAGGCAAGTAATCTTTGAGCTTCCTTAACTAACCTCCAACCCCTCCTGCCATTCTGTGCTATAAATCTTTCCTGTAGGAATCCAGCAAAGTCGACACATTTAGAGAGGGCAAAGACAGCTGAATTACAGGTTGTCTAAAATGAGTTGAAAGAGTAGGCCTCTGGAGAAAACCAACAGTTAATCATACAGATGGGGCAACAATCTGATAGCTTTAAAGTGTAAGTATCAATAACCAGTGTCCTATATTTGACAGATAAAATTATAATTACCTCTTTCAGGTCTTAGTATTAGTAAGAACTGAAGGCATTGTGAGCCATTTGGGCTAAAGCAACTGATTAAACCAGGGGTAGGCAACCTATGGCACAAGTGCCGAAGGCGGCACGCGAGCTGATTTTCAGTGGCACTCACACTGCCTGGGTCCTGGCCACCGGTCTGGGGGGCTCTGCATTTTAATTTAATTTTAAAAGAAGCTTCTTAAACATTTTAAAAACCTTATTTACTTTACATACAACAATAGTTTAGTTACATATTATAGACTTATAGAAAGACACCTTCTAAAAATGTTAAAATGTATTACTGGCACACGAAACCTTAAATTAGAGTGAATAAATGAAGATTTGGCACACCACTTCTGAAAGGTTGCCGACCCCTGGATTAAACCAAAACGGAATCAAAACAAAGCTTTGAAAGTTTTAAACTGCTTTCCTGGGCATTTGGAAGAGAATTTAATGTATTATGTAATATACAGAAGAATAGGCTTGTGATTAGGCACTGGACTGGGACCCAGGAGATCTCTGTTCAATTCCTGGCTCTGTCACAGACTTCTAGTGTGATCTTGGACAAGCACTTTGGCTACATCTATTCTACAAGCTAGGGGTGTGATTTCCAGTGCTTGTACATGTAGTTGCGCTAGCTGTCATCTGAGCTATCATGCTAAAAATAATAGTGCAGCAGCAGCATGGGCTAGATGCCCCAAGTACAAACCCACCTGCACTCCATGGGGACATACGCTGGGTGCCTAGTTACCATGGCTACGCTACTATTTTTAGCATGCTAGCTCAATGAGGGGTAGCACAAGTATGTGTACAAGGGTTGGAATCACACCCCTCGCTCATAGCACTGACGCAGCCTTAATCTCCTTGCTTCTCAGGGTCTATCTGCACTGGAGTTGGAGGGGTAATTTCCAGTTCTAGGAGCCTTAGCCCCACTATCTCTGATTGAGCTAGTGCACTAAAAATAGTGTAGTTGTGGTGGTGCGCGCAGCGGGACGGGCTAGCTCCCTGTGTATGTACCGTGGGCTTCAGATGGGAGCTGAACACTGGTCATGACAAACTGACACACTTGACTTGCAGTTGACACACAGCCATAAAAGTGGGGTTTAATTACTCATTCTTGAAAAACCAACACAACTTCTGATAATGAAATAACCATCCAACATGTATTCACAAGAAATAAAAAATAATTAGGGGAATTTTCCTGCACAATTCCCATTAACATAATTTTCAAGGATGGGGTTAGTCTGTCCCAGTGGTTCCCTTTCCTTTACTCTGTGTCTGACAAGGAAATCCAGGTATCTTTAGCCCAAGGCCTCTTTAAAATTGATGCCCAGCTGACTGACATTCAACCAATGAGGGAATGAACTCACTTCCAGCTTTTTGGGCACACTCAGTTCAGAGTGTCCCCCAACCTCTTTGTCAAGCATGCAAGCACCATATGTGGCAGCTGGGCCGGGGTTAGAGAAGCAGAGTTGTCTTTAAATGCAATGTTGTACAAAGTTTTCTGGGAGGTGCCAATTAGATGGAAGGTAAAAGGGCCCAATGCTTCCCTCAAGTTCCACTGGTGGGGAAGAGCAGGAGTGAGCATAAATGGGGCAGAAGGCATGCAAGTGAGGAAAAGTGGTTCCTGTGCCTCTTCCCTCTATATTTCTAGAGCTCAATGGAAGCACATGACCCATGTTACCACAGACAAGCAGAGCGCCACAGAGAGTGCCAACTCCATGTGCATGGGAACATGTCTCCTGCAGAAGCCACACTGCCAAGGTCAAAAAGCAGTACAGAAGCTGGGCACTAGTTGTTAGGAAATACCAAGGGCATGAGAAGTCACTTGTAATACACCCAAACTGAGTGTTTAGTAGTGGAGTGCAATGCAGCTTCCATTTAAGCCAATGAAATTTTGCCAATACCTTTAAAATACCTTTCAAATTCTGGCCCTAAGTGGCTAAGTCACTTCTGAAAATGGGATGGAGGCTCCTTAGTCACTAAGGCCAGATCCTCAAAGGTATTAAGGCCCCTACCCCCACTGAATTCCATGCAAGTTAGGCTCCTAAATACCTTTGAGGATCTGGGCCTTAGGCATGTGCAAAAAAAATTATCCATGATGGATAAACTCACAGTTGTATACATCACTACTGAACCCCAGTGCTTTAATTTAAGAAGCTCCCAGTAACAGGGATACAACATTATGAGTAACATTGTGGAGCACTCACTCACTGTTGTGAGCACTTACGCATGGGAGTTATCCTATTGATGTCAATGGGTCAACTTGCACGAACAAATGCTCATCAACCTAAGAACTCCACAGTTTGTCCCTAAGCAAAATGCAGATTCATTATGGCTCTGTACTCCTCCCTCTACTGTGCTGGCTGTTTAGCTCTAATACAGTACACCACATAGAGCTCTGTCTTATTATAATCAAAAGGCACAGTGAAACTTATTAGTAAGGATCACTCAATGGACTGCTGTTGTCTGGCGATTGCAACAGGAGGCCAAATAATGCTATGCAATTAATGTGAGGGGACTGAGATTTTACTGGCCACTAAGTCAGGTGACTGCAGGTGACCATTAGCACAGGGTTTCACAGCACTTTTGTTTCATGTTTTGTAAAGTAACTAAACTTGAAATGCTGTTTCCTCTGGAACTTTTAAGTGCACAGCAATTACATGAAATTTACTTGACTCTTTCATGTATCCTTTGAAATTTAAGTGAAGAAGAATGTAGCATTAGATGATAAGATTGATAGAATCCTTGATACACTATAGCAGCTCAATAGCTCTGTGTTTCCTCTTTGGTTTTCTTCAATATTCCCATTGTTACTTTAAATTTGATAAATGTAGAGAGAGAGAAACAAAAAAATCCAGCCTTCCATTTGCATTATCTGAAAGAAAGATATTGTTTTACATCTTGACAGCTAAACCAAAGCTATAATTTTGATTCATGAATAAAAGCTGAAGAGAGCTACATTTAACTGCAAATAATATTTATTTGGTATATGACTGTATTTTAAAAAATAAAATATTATTTAGGTGGCAGTGGTAGTACCTCAGTAATTTATTACCAGAAATAAATGAAATCCTAGTCTTGAGCATTGGTATGTAACAATGGTCTTATTCATACTGGTCTTTAAGGACTGAAAATGAGTGAGTAAATAGATTGTCCTTTGCTGTTAGAGGAAAAATCAGGACTATTCTTCTCTTCTGTATATAGAAAGAGATATTGCAAAAATAAAGTGGCTGGAGTATTATTTTGCAACTACAGAAATAAAACATCTACCACTGGGTGTGAACCAAAACTGTGAATGTTGTGGGTGCTCAAAATCTGGTTCCAGAGCTGAATTTTGCAAATAGTACATATCTAATAATGGGTTGAACCAAATTATTGTCTGCCTGATCCATCAAAGTGATTTATCAGGCAAATCCATTGTATTTATAAGTAGCCTATTGCTGTCCTATCTGAGGGCTTGATCCTATGCTTCTTGAAGTCAATGGTAATTTTGCCATTGACTTTAATGTTACAGGATTAGGGCCTAAATTCCAATATACCACAACATTCAAACATCCCCAACTTCAGGGCTCATTGAAATCCAGACCCAAATTTGAATTCTGGTATGTGCTCCTGTCTATTTACCAAAAATCAACAGAGAAGGACAATATGATCAATCCAAATCACTCTAATCAGAATACAAGAACTCTGAATTTTCAGGAGAGGAAAAATTTGATGGTTGTGACAATACGCAGATGAGGTCGCCAAGATACTTCCCACTACAAAGTCAACAAAAGGCCTCAAGAATAGCTCGACTAGTGGCTCTGAATTCAAATATTATTCAACTTTGGGGAATTAGAGATCTGGTTTTGGATCTGAACTTCAGACAACATTTTCAAATGTACCTGAGTGACTTTGGAGCCTAAATCCCATTGAAAGCCATGGGATATAGGTTCCTAAGTCACTTCAAGCACTTTTAGCTAGGGTGAGTCCGCACAGTGTTTTGCCGTTGTTCAGTTTGGAATTGTCCTGTATTATGATCATTATGCCGTTATACTGTAATCTCCTTTTGTGTGTGGGGCTACAGCCCTATTACTTTTTCAATACAGTGTATACTGGCCCAGAATAAATAAATAACCCAATCCAGTGATGGTTTTGATATTTCTCCAGTAAGACTCATGGTTTCCATCTCATTTGTGTTGCTAAAATACAGCCATACTAATGTGCCAATATAGGCATCACCCCCTGATGACAATGTTCTGCTTCTGCTAACACTAGTACTTTGTGCTTTTATAGATAGATAGATAGATAGATAGATATCGAGATAGATAAAATATAGTCTTATGAATCAATTGAGGGGCCTAATGAACTTTACAAACTTTAATATTTAAAATAATTATCTGTGGTAGCCAAGTATTATCCCCATTTTACAGATGGGGAAAATGGGGCACTGAATTGTTCAGTGACTGGCCTAATGTCACTCAGACAGCTAAGAACAGAAGCTAGAAATTCTGTTTAGTGCTATTTCATTATTATTATAATTTATTTGTTATTATATAGCCTAAAGGTCCCTACCAGGTTTGAGGCTCCCTCATGCTAAGCACCATATATGCACATAGTAAGAGAGAGCCTTGCCCTGAAGTGCTTACAATTTAAATAGGCAAGACAGAAGAGGTGTGAGAGCAGGCCAATGGCAGAGCTGAGAATAAACCCCGGGTCTCTTGACTCCAGTGGCCTATCCACTAGACCATGCTGCATCTCACACTGACCCGTCCCACCCTGACTGAAGTCAGTGGAGTCGCGGTATTGATTTTGTAGGAAGCCGGATTGAGCCACTAGTGGCTGTTAGCAGCTGAATGATTGGTTCACAGTTAAACATGGACATCTGCTAATAGTCCAGTGTTCAGTCATGATTGTGTCCTGATTTCTAAAGTATGTCTGATAGTGTCCAAATTCCTAATTGCTGGACAGAGGTGCTGGAACAATTTGTATAGTGGGGGTGCTGAGGGCCATTGAACCAAACTAAACCCTGTATAAAATGGAAACCACTTCAAGTCAGGGGGTGCTGCAGCACCCTTCGTTCCAGCACCTGTGTTGCTGGACAGTCCCAGCAGATGTGGTGGAAGGGATTACATTCTTCACATACTCTCCAGTGTCTATCAGACCCTGACCAACATATACAACACAGCGTGACAAGAAAAGATAGGTGTGCCAGAAGTGGAGCTGCTCTGTAATAATATAGGAATACTATATGTTGACCTGGTTATTGAGATATTTACTGTATGAACAGATTGGTTTAATTTACCAGTACGCTGTAAGGAATCAAGCTAGAAAGACAGAGTGGCTCACGATGGCTTTAGAGAGGGAATGGAGTGCAGCTTGCCCGGTAGTGGTGACAGTACTGCTTGTATGGCACTCAGTTACTACAGCGATGTGGGGCATTTAAGTGCCTGGATCGATGTGGATTTATAACTGTACTGTCTTGTTTCAGTAAGGAAGCATAGGCAATCTTGGGGCTGATCAGACCCAACACCACTTTATTAATAGATTTGTTTCTAACTATTCAGCCTGAGTTATCTTAAGTTTTGACAAACTTTACCAGATAAATGTTTAGAATATAGTCCTTTTTGGCCAGATCCTCAGCTGGTGCAAATCAGTGGAGCTAAACTGACTTACACCAGATGTAAATATGGCCCATTATTTGCATATGATATAGGAAATTAGCTTATATGGAGGGATGGCTTGGGGTCAAAGTGAAGTGTTAGCAGCACCAGTGACCTCATTTGACAAACGCTACCTGAGACTCTCTAGCCAAACACTTGTCTTGCGGGCTTAACAGTTTGTTTCTGCTTCCATTGAAGTTCATGACAAAACTCGCATTGACTCCAATGTGAGCAGGAGCAGGCCCTTTAGTTATGAAAATTTGAAGCTACTTTTTGATTAATAAATTTCACAGTACAATTTCTTCACTATCATCAATCATATTATGCTGGTAAAATATGCTTGCAAGATGCAGGAAACTTGCTTCACACACTTTAAGATTAATGGCAGCGATTTTTTTTTTTTAATGTCAGTTAAAGTGTATGCATCTTTTTAGACTAACATGATAAAATATTCTTGAGTGAGTTAGAAAAGCAATTTTGCACTTTTTTCAAACATAAAGAGGACAGTGACCAATTGTTCTCCATGTCCACTGAGGACAGGACAAGAAGTAATTGGCTTAGTTTGCAGCAAGGGAGATTTAGGTTAAATGTTAGGAAAAACTTTCCAGCTATAGGGATAGTTAAGCACTGGAACAGGCTTCCCAGAGAGGTTGTGGACTGCCCCCATTATTGGAGATATTTAAGAACAGGTTGGACAAAACCTCCCAGGGATGGTCTAGGTTTACTTGGTCCTGCCTCAGCATAGGAGGATAGACTAGGTGATCCCTTGAAGTCTCTTCCAAACCTTTATTTGTATGATTCTATACTTTGGATTGTCCGACCCCTCTCAGGGACTTTTCATAGCTTGATTGCCGTAAAGCCTGATGCTGCCCAAGAGCACTATTTTACCATTAGTTTTTCTGATTCCTTTCTTTGCGGATCTCTCTGCCCTCATTTGCTTCCACACAAAATGTGAGGTTGGGGGTTCAGCCCACCTGCCCTGCAACTCTGGGTGCCTTAAATGTTATGCTGCTGTGGCTCACATCCTGGACACCAACAGCAAGCAGACAGCATGCAAGTCACATCCTGGCTTCCACCACCCAGTTACTGTTTGCAGAGTGATCCCAACATCCCCCAGACCCAAATTCCCCCCAAAATGTCTCCTTGCAGTGTCCAGCCCTCTCCTGGAACATGTATGGAAGTTATAAATATTGCTGCTCCTTTAAATAGACAGAAACAGCAGCTAGTTATCTTGACTGTAGTTAACAGTCCCCTCAACTCAATCAAAGCAGTGGGTTGGTTTAGATGAAAAGTAAACTGAATTTATTTTATCAAAAAGAGAGAGGTTTTAAGTGAGTTCAAGTCTAAGATATAGAGATAGAAAGGATTACAAAGGGACAGAAGTAAAAATACACTTTCTAGTGGCTAAGACCTAACATCACAAGCTACAGTCTTTGGTCAAGGTAGTTTCCTCACCAATCTTCCATGTCCATCAACAACTGACTGGCTCTTAGTCAGGATCCCCACAGAGTCCACGGCACTGGTTTTCCTTGTCTCCTCAGCTAAAGGATAAACCAGAAGCTCTCTGCCCCTCTCTTTATAGTCTAGTAAAACTTTGAAAAGTATCTCTCTCAAAGTTCATTGACCCTGCTTCAAGAGGCAGGAAGGCTTCCTAGGGAGTGCAGTCTCCATCCCTAGTTGAGATTAGGTGATCACTTTTTTCCCCACTGGTTCTCCTGATGGTTTTGTTTGCCTGGCATGCAAATGTGCTTTTCTTTGTCATTGGTCACACCTTGCTCAGTTTACATGGGAGACACATTCAAGCAGGCAGAACCGCATTCCTTTGTCTGGAAAAAAACCCAAACCCTGTTTATCACTTCCCCTGACACGCTTGGTTTAAACATGTTTCAGCCATAATTCCAGCATATCTATATAATCCTTTATGGGCTGACCATACTTGCATCATGCAAGAATATTAATGATCAGTGAGTTATTAGTTTTCCAATGACCTATTACATGACACCTTTTAGATATAGATTATAACAATAGTGAGTTGGGGTACACTGAGCTGGTCCAGCCAGCTGAAACTCAATACTAGTTACCAGGAAGCCCCTTGCCTTCTGGCACAGTGATGCTCTTAGGGTCACAATGCCATAGGACATTTACATCCTAGTTACCTTTATGGTTTTCTATGGTGCCCACAGCAACACAGTCTAAGTTGTGGTAGCCTGAAATACCCATGAATGTTACATATCTTCCTTCCATTCACTTCAAGCTGCCACCTGTCCAGGTTTGACTGGGATAGGCCTGTTTAAAAGATGATTGTTCTATAGCACCTCGCCCACTGAACACAAAATATCCAGTTTAATCCCTAAGAACAAGAGCATCGAGGGGTGGAGCAGCAAAGCTGAGGTAGTGTGTCTTTGGCAGGGTGATATGATATTATCAATCAATGATAGAGCCAAAGAGGAGAATTAAGCTGATTGTGTCCTGCCAGCTTAATAAGATCCTCAAACCAGTGTTTGGCAACTGATGTGAAAAGAGTGTCAGGGATGCAGGAACAAAGTCCTTGCCTCAGCACTTTTCTTATTTATAGCAAGTCAAAACTTCATTCCTCAGGATTATTTTGTGCCCACACCTAGAACAGGGAAGCATGTGGTATTGATGCTTCAGTGCTTGCAAGGAGAGAGAACTTCCTGCAGAAGAGTTTCCACTGGCAATGGAGCCCATTGAGAGCCTACACTGCCTGCCACCTATTTGCTAGGGCAAAGTTATAACCAGCTAGTGAGTGAGTATCCTGTTCTCCTAAGAACTGAAACATTTCTGGCAGGCAAGAGAGCATTCATTCTGCATTCGTTCTTCGTACGAATGTGAAGAACAAGATTTCCAGGTCAAACATCCTTCTACCCACTGTTGTCCAGTTATGGTTGGGGAGCTGCACCATGGTTAATAGAATAGCAATCTGAATCAGATGTGGGGGCGGCGGTGTTAGGACAAGATGCAGATTAAAACAAGTCCTTATCCACTTTTGTGTCTCTGCAACAGGTCCCTGGGAAACAACTCAAAATAAGCATCTATATCTTGGATGCCTTTTGGCAGAAAAGTTCTAGTGGCAGATGTTACCAGGCATTGGCTCCTTCTGAGTCTGAACCAGATGCTTAGCTTACATTGATTTTTTTTATAGATTCAAACTGATTGTGTGTTATTAGGGTATCCATATGGGTTACAAAACTCTATAAAAAAACCAGCTACTCGCTAGTCTGATAGGGAGAGGGACAGAACCACGCTCAGTTGGTGCAGGGTAGGTTGTATAGCCCAGGCTGGACTTTTTGTGTGCTCTTGTTATGTAAAATCATTTTACTTTGCTTCTCTTGCAACCCACCACTCTGAAGCTCGGGAATGAAGCCCTGATGAGAGAAACTCGCTGACTAAAGGACTGCTCTTTTTTTGCTGAACTAGCTGATCCACTCTGCCACCTTACACTGCAATCTTATAATCTGATAAACCAACATGTTTGGAGATTCTCCAGTTGTTAAGATTTCTTAATGACCTAAATATGCTGAAGGCTGGTGGGAGAGGGAACCTTTGTGAAACAAGCAAAGAGAATTGAAGAATGGAAAGCAAGGAGTCAGATAACAGTGCTGGAGGCTGACTTTTTAAAAACACATGCAACTCCTAGGATAGGAAAATTATATTAATATCCAGGGTTTGAATTTAAAATTTAGAAATTTAGAAATTCCCCCAACCCATATTATATGGGCCAAGTTATTCTCACAGTGGGTCGTGATTCTAATATTCTATCCTATTTATATGTGCAGAATTCCCCATGGATGCCAATGGAATATCCACAGGCACAGGGAGAACAGAATGTCAGCGTTGTAACCTGGCACTTAGAACTGAGAGAAGAATTTTGCTTTAGATTAAATTCAGGCCAGGTGAGACGCCAAAGATGATAGATTTAGAAATAGCTGTGCCATCTACACACGCTCATGAAAATAATGTTTACTTAGATTAGATTGTGTTTACATCAAGTAAAGATCAAAGAGACTCGGGGCCAGATTTTCAAAAGGGCTCAATAGCTCCCAGGGGAGCTCAGGGGTGCTGAACCCTTTTGAAAATCAGGCCATTTCACGGAGGTGTCTAAATGGGAGATGAGGTAATCTGTAGGAAGAAATAAAGTGATTATTAGCTGGAGACTGGGGTTTTTTTCACCTTCCTCTGCAGGGCATGAGTGCAGGTAACTTGCAAGGATTATCTGAGCATCTGTCACTTAATCATTTCTCTGCCACTGCAGGGGGTCTCGGGCACTGGTGCATCTCAGTTTGTCCTATTGTCTGCCTGTGGCACACAATAATCTAGTCTCCTGTGGTCTAATTGGACTTTAGTCTAATTTCAGTTGTTGGGTTTAGAGGGCAAGTGCTGGGTGGTGTTGGTGGCCTGTGATATACAGGAGGTAAGACTAGATGATCTGATGGTCCCTTCTGGCCCTAAACTCCATGACTCTGGTAGAGGTGAATAGGTGGAGAGAATTTCATATTTTAACTTATGTTGCATTGTATTGATCAGAGATTGTTCACTCTTTCATATTCTCAGTCATCAGTCTGGCTATAGCCACCTCTCGGGGGAAGATGCGTCATCAAAGAGTAACAGCCTAACCATCTCATGTAACCCTCTTTTATCTTTCCTTGCACCTAAACTATTGGCTTACACGCTGAAGGTCTCACACAGGTGCCTCTCTGATTCCCAATGTTGGGAATTCCTTCTACTGTAATTGAAAATTTCCCACCCCGTTTTAGCGAGAAAATCCAGTATTATCACTTTTAAATAACTTTGAGACATTGTGGTTAAAAAAAAAATACAGCAAGTGTTCTGACTCATGTATGTGGAGCTCATCTTCCTGGGACAGATACTTTTCCTCATCTGTTCATGGGGTTGCTGCTGTGACCTTTTCTTCTGTGCCCGGAGGCTAGACAGTTGTGTGTGCCTTTCCTTTTGCAAATCTGTCCTCATAGCAGCTTGACGCACAAGCTGGTATATAAGTAGCTCTGTAACAAATGGGCAGACTTTCTCTCTTAGCTTTTCTCTTCTCTCCTTCATGCTCCCTGTGTGCCTCTGAATCCTCTTTCCTTTGTCCTTTTTGCCCCTTCCTCTTGGCTAGACCTCAGTAATTGGAATAGTCTCCTATGCCCTGCTCCAAAGCCCACTGAAGTCAATGGGGATCTTTCAATTGACTCTGATAAGCTTTTGAACAGACAGTCACTTCTTATCCACGCAAATTTGGTGTCCATGAACTTTTATTGTTGAAAACGGTTTACTTCAAAGTAAAGACTCATTAAACTGAAATTATGGAAAGAGTTGTTTACACTAAAGGGACAAATCCCACAGAATTTAAGTTTCCTGCATAAATCCTTTTTGTGTCCCTCATTTTGGGTCTTTGTCACACATTGTATCCCATGTCTGGGCCTTGGCAGATGGAGAGCTGCAATTCCAGGTATCCTTTCTGCCTTGTTCTCACCAGTGATTTCCTTACTCTGCCTTATTTACTGGAACTGTTGTCCCGGGTCTCATCTTGCCTATCATAGGTGGTACTCTTTGGGGAAAGAGACATGCCTTCCTCTGTTTGCAACGAGCTATGCAAATTTACAGCACTGTAGAAATGATTGCTAATAACAGAGCTGCCAACTGACATGCATTGGGTGTGACGCTCGCACATTTCCCCCGCATCCTTCAGTAACACTTGTGTGTAGTCCCACTAAAATATCATGTATCAAGCCCAGGGTACAGGTAGGCAGTGGGGTTTCCCCTGCACCTTGCCATGCCACTGTGAGCCACTGTAGACAATTAACTACAGGCAAACCAGGCTCTCTCTCCTCTTCTGCTCTTGCTGCTCCCCTGCTGTCACCGCCTAACTAGCATAGAGTAGTGGGCAGCATATGGGGGGACGGGAGGTGGCTGCCACAGTGCCCAGCAGCGAAGACTTGAGAGGTTGAAGTGGGAGACAGACTAGAAAGGCAGGAGGCAGAATGAGGGTGTCACAGCATTCTGTGGGTGAAATTCAGACCAGTAAGGGGGTGCGTCACTGCTTGCCCTGCAACCCTGGGTGCCTTACAATGCTATGCTGCTATAGCTCCCAGCCTGGGATGCTCACAGCCAGCCTACAAGCATGCAGGTCAGACCCTGAGTGTCTGTGTGCTAGATAGCAGCAAGGTACAGGCTTAGTTCAAGATGGTTTCTCTCACCAATTTTCCTTCTTCCCAGCCATGGCTGACTTTCCCTCAGTCAGGACCTTCCACAGAAGTACAAGAGGCTGGTTTCCCTTGTCTTCCTAGGTGAAAGATCTTTGTCTAAGCAGGTTTCTCACTATATTGAGTTTCCAGAGACTTCAATACCCCACCCTCTCCGGTTGAAGGACCCATCTTTCTCAGCTTGCAAGAACTCTGTTCCCTGGTCTGTGTGGTGAGGGATGCCAAAATGGCTTTCTGTCTTTGCTAATATCTTCCAAAGTTCAATGACCTTGTTTCAAGAGGCAGGATGACCTCATGCTGGTTTTTGCCTTTCTATGGGCTTCCGATCCCCCTGCATACAAATGGGGCTTCCATTGCTTTGATTTCACCATGCTTAATTTGCATAGGAGACAGGTGAATCATAGAATCATAGAACTTAAGATCAGAAGGGACCATTATGATCATCTAGTCTGACCTCCCGCATGATGCAGGCCACAAAAGCTGACCCACCCACTCCTGAAATAATTCTCACCCTTGACTCAGCTGTTGAAGTCCCCAAATCTTGATTTAAAGACTTCAAGTAGCAGATAATCCTCCAGCAAGCGACCCCTGCCCCATGCTGCGGAGGAAGGCGAAAAACCTCCAGGGCCTCTGCCAATCTACCCTGGAGGAAAATTCCTTCCCGACCCCAAATATGGCGATCAGCTGAACCCCGAGCATGCGGGCAAGACTCTCCAGCCAGACACTCAGGAAAAAGACTTTCAATATCCCAACATTGACCATCGGTACTAATTACCAG
>QXTE01000045.1:11700214-11847114 GCA_003942145.1 Platysternon megacephalum
TTACACTTCTCACTATTAAATTTCATCCTATTACTAATACTCCAGTTTACAAGGTCATCCAAATCTCCCTGGAGGATATCCCGATCCTTCTCCGAATTGGCAATACCTCCCAACTTCGTGTCATCCGCAAACTTTATCAGCCCACTCCTACTTTTGGTTCCGAGGTCAGTGATAAATAGATTGAATAAAATCGGACCCAAAACCGAACCTTGAGGAACTCCACTGGTAACCTCCCTCCAACCCGACAGATCACCTTTCAGTACGACCCGCTGCAGTCTCCCCTTTAACCGGTTCTTTATCCACCTCCGGATTTTCATTTCGATCCCCGTCCTTTCCAATTTAACCAGTAATTCTTCATGCGGTACCGTATCGAACGCCTTACTGAAATCAAGATATATCAGATCCACCGCATTTCCCTTGTCTAAAAAATCTGTTACTTTCTCAAATCAGGTTGGTTTGGCACGATCTACCTTTCGTAAAACCATGTTGTAATTTGTCCCAATTGCCATTGACCTCAGCTGTGTTGTTCTCTCCTGTCTGAGACTGACCTGTTTATCCCTTTGTTTGAACACAGATTGTAAAGCCTAATATCAAGAAGTATCCATAATTCTTTTATATAGTATAGTATTTTATGATGATATTAATCACCAGTGTGTCATAGGCTTTCATAAAACATCTCACTTGATAATAAACTTTAATTATGCAATAATATTGTATACAGTCAATTGATTCAAATGCTTATCACTTGGGGTTCATAACCCCTGTCTTTATAGCCCAGATAAAGTTTCTCTTTCTGGCTGGAAGTTCTCTCCTCCTCCACTTGTTAGCTTGATGGCTTTGTTTACCTAATATGTAAATGAACCTTCATTGTCTCTGCCTGATGACTGGGCTGGTCAGAGATGCAGATAGAGAGACAAGGTGGGTGAGGTAATATTTTTTTGTTGGGCCAACTTCTGTTGGTGAGAGAGAGAAGCTTTCAAGTTTACACAGAGCTCTTCTTCAGGTCTGAGAAACATACTGGGAGTGTCACTGTTAAATACAAAGTTAACACCCATTTCAGGGGACCATTCAAGGTGAAGGCCGTTAACACCCTTCCTGGTCATGGGGGGTGAGGTGGGAAAGGCAGCTGGGGTGTGGTTGTTAGTGGGTTATAATCCCCTTCTCTTCCCCCCCCCCCCACCACAATAGGAGGGGTGCTAACTTCACCTTGAATGGTCCCTTGAAATGTGTGTTAACTATTTAACTGCAGCAAGCTTCTCCTCAATAACTCCCTAAGCTCCAGGCTTTATCACAACAAGCCCCTTCCCTGTCAACACCTCTTGGTTCCCTCTTCCCAGCTAACCTTCTGCTAGGCTTCACCAAGCTCCCTCCTGCACCCTGGTTCTCTACTTTCCCTTTAAATGTGCTAGCTAGCTTGGTAGCAGTACTTGGCTTTGGAGAAAAAGAGGTGATTGCTCCACTCTGGGCCTAGAAATGGGTTTTGAGCCCTATATGCGTGCCCTCTGCTGCCTGGTAAACACAGTCAATAAGCCTGGCTGTGGAGGGGGCAGGGCCGGCGCTCCCATTAGGCGACCTAGGCGGTCGCCTAGGGTGCTGCTATTTTGGGGGCGCCTGCGCCCTCGCCGCCCGTAGAAATTTGGGGGCGGGGCCTTCCGCAGCCGCTGTTGGGGGCGGGATTTCGGGGGCGGGACCTGCCGCCGCCTAGGGCGCCGGCAAAGCTGGCGCCGCTACTGGGAGGGGGAGTGCCATAATGGCAGAAACTAGGGAAGAAGAGAGTTGGAAAATATTGGTTTGGGAACTTCATCACTCCCAGAATGACAAGGTGACTTTGGGAAGAGGAAACACCAGCACAAAACACCCCCAGACCCTGAAAAAACAAACCTCTGTGAGATTAATGATGCATCATTTTATTTTGTTATGGTGTTTTGATATATAAAAGCCTTACAGGATTTTGGATAATAAGGGGGATTAGAGAGTAACAGTTCCCACAATATTGCCAACAGAAGCAAGGCTGCTTATTACAGTTGTTTGTTTTATAGATCAGTATCTCAAACATGAAAAACATGTTTGTTTTCTTTAACACATACTACCACCGTTTGAAACTGTGGTGCAGTTTTTGCAAATGCAGCAATCTATGGAATTCAGGATGTACTGGAGAGTGAGCAAATCCACTGTAACACAGCAACATTTCAACAATGATGCTTTACAGAATATAGCACCTTTCATCTGAGGATTTCAAAGCTCTTTACACACATTAATTAAGTCTCACAAACCCCCAATTATACCCATTTTACAGATGGGTGAGCGTAGGCATTCAAATTATTTTTGCAAGGTCACATAGTGAATAGAGATGGGACTAAGCCAAAAACCTAGCTCCAACCATCCCAAGCTTTGGGAGATTGAGAATCTTGATTAAATCTTTGAGGTTTGGGTTCATGTTCAATAGCAAGTCAATGGCAGTCAAGAATAGAGACAAGAGTCTTGACTCTCAGTCCCTGCTTTGACCATTAGAAAACTCTGCCTCATTCTATATTTATAAGTTATAAAATTTTGGCCAGACTGTCACAGACTCAATGGAACTATGCCAGTTTGCACCAGCTGAGAATCTGATCCTTTACCTTTCAAGGTATCGTTTTGTCATTTTTTTCTAGTCTATTTAACTCTTATTTTATTAGAAACAAAAATATATTAGACAAGTTGCCTTATATCTCACTGTATCTGAAAGCCACAATCCTTTTTGATTAACCACACCCCTCCCCACTGGACCTCACTAGACTGGTGTTGCTATTACAGTATATTTTATTTCTTTCATTACTATATTGTTTAGTGTCATGTATTTAGCACAGTACTTGTGTATCTTTTGTTTGCAATTGTGGCTTTTGTTTTATATTTAAATTTTTCATTAGGAAGTGTTAGCATGAAAAAGAAGGCATGAACATTGTTGTTCTCTAGGATGTGGTTGTTGTCATCTCTGTTGTGGTTGCTGATATTCCAGACCTTCTGACCTTTCAGGGTGAGTACACAACTTCTGGCCTCCATCCTGCATTCTTTGTGTAACTCACATTTCCACAATGAGAATTCGTATCTCCCTCTAGTTGCTGGTCCACATACCCTATTAATGAGTCTGCTTCAGCTGCCAGCTAAGGGATCTGGTTCCCAATCCAGAAAAGTACTTAAACACATGTGTACATTTAAGCATGAGTAGTGCCATTGACTTTGATCCATTTTCTCAAGTGTGAGCATAGAAACAAGGACAGAGACCTTTGTGGCATTGTGTATATGAATAGTGCATGGTATGTGGCTGAGTAGAGCTAGGGTGACCAGATGTCCCGATTTTATAGGGACAGTCCTGATATTTGAGGCTTTTTCTTATATAGAATCCTATTACCCCCCACCCCTGTCCCGATTTTTCACACTTGCTGTCTGGTCATCCTAATTACCGGTACTCCATCCTTGTTAATCTGTGTTCTAGTTTAAAGTGTCTTCCTTTCCCAATGTCATGAGCTAATTCTGAATTTAGCATTCATGTTTCTTAAATATAGAGTTTGTATTTCATTATATTGTGCGTGGGAATAATCAGCAATTTCAAGTTTCAGACTAGAAAGATGCTGAAAATAAAATCCAACACAGCCAGCTGTCAATATATTATACTGAGAGCAGGGCCATTTCTGGTGGTGGTAAATTACCTGAAGGTTTCACAGAGTATGGAAAAGAATGTGAAATGAGCTCTAGTACTGGTTTCTCTTTTACTGAAGTAATAAATCTTTTCAAACATTTCTGAGGTGAGATGAGATTTATACCAGAGATTATTAGAAGGTTACCTGTAATTTCTTCCTGAAGCACTGATAATCAGAAGCATATTAATACCAAGCACTTTTAATAATGCCATTCATTCAAGGAGCTGACAGCATTCCACATAAAATAATTAGCAAGTTAATTACCAACATTTTGCACAGCTATGTGTAATGGACCAGATTCCTCTACAGCTACTTTGTGCCACTGGCTGAAGTTTCGCCCAGGTGGTGAACAGTTGTTGTCACTGTGGCTCTGATGCCACTTCTCAGCCTAGAGGCCGTGCCTGAAAGAAAGTGACGTGGCCAGTATGAGCTTTCGTGGGTGAATACCCACTTCTTCGGATGCAAGTAGTGGAAATCTCCAGGGGCAGGTATATATATGCAAGCAAGAAGCAAGCTAGAGATAACGAGTTTAGTTCAATCAGGGAGGATGAGGCCCTGTTCTAGCAGTAGAGGTGTGAAAACCAAGGGAGGAGAAACTGGTTCTGTAGTTGGCAAGCCATTCACAGTCTTTGTTTAATCCTGAGCTGATGGTGTCAAATTTGCAGATGAACTGAAGCTCAGCAGTTTCTCTTTGAAGTCTGGTCCTGAAGTTTTTTTGCTTTAGGATGGCCACCTTAAGATCTGCTATTGTGTGTCCAGGGAGGTTGAAGTGTTCTCCTACAGGTTTTGTATATATCTGATACGTGGCCAGTATGTTTCACACATTTGCACTCTCCAGTTGCTAGAATGGTCACATGGGACACAGGCAGCTGGGGGTCAAGCTCCTCTGACTTGTACAGAGAACTGCACCAGTCCCCAGTTGGCCTCCCAGTGCGGGGTGTAAAGCCACTTTTTCCACACTAGGCTGCACCGAGAGCAGCTTGGAGGTACCCCAAGATCCGGGCCATAATGTTAGATCCAGCAGTCTTAGCAGAACCAAAATTCCCATTGAAGAGGGGGTTTTGTTTGTGAAAGGACTACAGGATCATGTCCTTTGTGTTCTAAAAATAAAACAAACATTTGTATTGTTGCTTTTTTAATTGTTGACACATTTGATAGATGTCAATAGCACCAAAGATATTCTTCTGTCATTTAGGTGCATTACACGCATTTTGAAGTTCTGCTTATAAACCCAAGAATGAGTCTTAGGGTTTGCTGTTTTGTCAGGTACACTATATAAATTATTTAAAAAATCCTGGATCATTACATATTTACCAGGCAATTGGATTAGTTTCTGAATAATGAATATACAGTATATATTTTATAACCTCTCAAGTCAAATTATGTTCACGCCGTTATGATATTTATAACTAGGAAATTGATTCCTATGAAATCAGTGGAGCTTCTCTGACTACTTGTGCTATTTTATGATTAAAAGCAGGATGACACTTGCACATGTTTCCTGTGTGGCTTTCTATTTTATGTACTTAAAAGGGGTGTGGAGTTTAGAAGAGTATATGTTCACTATGCTGCGTAAAGTTTTGTTTCTATTGAACTGAAGCAATGACTCATTGCAGACATTTACCTGTTGCAATAAAACTCACACTTGAGATTATCAGAGGAAAAGAATTGCTTCCATATGTTTCCTTCACATACTCTTATGCATCTTGAAAGCTAGAACTTGTGATTGATTTCAGTGGCTTGATATTATTTTATTCAATCTGTATGAAACCACCTCTCTTATAACAATTCAATGCCTTTAATGCAAACTGTTGATTGGCAAACTGATTAAAATATTATGCTCTTTTATCTTTCAGAAAAGGGCTGGTTAACTCCCATTGCTTTGAATTTTTCAGGTAGGTTCATAACTGAATTCCTAAATCTCAACCTAGCTTTCTAGTTGTAGTGCTCAGTTGGCTCCAGAACTATTTTCCTGTTCTGGTTCAGATATAGCTAAAACCTCATAAGGGCACAAGATGCTCAAAATGGCAAATATTTTGTCAGAACAGCTTATCTTCTGAGATGCCCTGTGTCTGTGGGCCAAAATGTAGGACCACTAAACTAGCTACTAAGAGATTCTAGGTAATAGGACATATCCTGTTTGGCTGCCTAAGCAAAATGTCAGCACCCAATAAATAATAATTAATAATGATGAATAGTAATACATTAATATTTTATTATGGAGAATTATTCTGAATATGGATTATTAAGGGATGGATTATTAGGGCACAATCCAGTGCTCACTGAAGTCAATGGAAGGACCACACTGACCCAAGCACATTGGTAAACACATGAAGTCATGTGTATTTGCAAATGGATACTTACACATAGAAAAGTGAATATGGCAGTTTTCAACAATAACCACAAGTTTTGCCTTTCACTATTCACTCCTGACTCCTGTTCATTTTTACTATGTTCATGTCCCCTTGCTGTTCTATGTTCATGAACATTCATGTGAATGGAATTTTGTTTGCATGACTGTTTGGGGATGGCTGTTCTTCATAGGAGTACCCTGATTCACATGAGAACATGCCTGAACAAGAGTATTCTCTCAGAACTATTTGTAATTTATTATTCTGCTATTTAAATATTTCCAGTCATCCAGCTGGGGATCAGAAACAGCAATACCATGTGACATAGTTGACCAATCATGTACTATGAATTGCAAATAATCACTACGAACATTTTGCGAATAACCCACAGACTGAAAATTGTTATTTTCAAGTATCTGGTGAATCGTTTGAAATAATGACTAGATTTGCAGAAATTAGGAGAAGTTAACAGATGATTCACAAGTAGAAAAAAAGGGAATAAATGCATAACAAATAGTATTCAAAATCTCACCAGCTCTATCCGCAGACCAGTCATACCACAAAAGGATTCCAGCAGTGTGAAAGAAAGATGCAGATTTGTTTATATAACTCTATGCTTACTGTATCTCTTCGATATGGACTAGTAGGCCTATTCTGTTCCAACCTACTATATTAGCATAATAACTTGCTTAAATCTGGATTATTCAGCTTTAAAATATGAATCCTGGAAGTCTATCCCATTCTCTCTTATGGAGTAAAAGTTCTCTTTAGCTAGTTTAAGACCCATTTAAAGAAGAAATGAGGAAAACAAAGATGCAATCTTGGAGTGACATCTCGTAATGAGACCTCCTGAGCCTTTCCAAAGTTTCTCATTAACTTGCACCAAATGCAGATTTTAGAATTACAAAAGGATTTTCTCCCATAGCCCATAATGGTCTCTGCTTAGAGTATACGACATTGTCTCATTCTTTTTGGCATGTTCCCAATGCAGCTTCTTTTGGCAAGCTACAATCAACGGGAGGAGATATTGTAGGAAGAACAAAGTACAATTTTTCCAGAGGAAATAATGAATCCTCCTTTGGGATTTCAAAGAAAACCTACACAATCCTCCTTTGGGATTTCAAAGAAAACCTACACAATCAGCAAATAATTTTTAAGAAGTTAGGAAAACCAGAGATGTTATTTTGGAGTGTTTAATGTCTAAACTTTAAAGATGGTAAAAAGTGTTTTGAAGTGTTTTGTTCTTTGTTTTTCCTCTTATTTTATTAAATTCCAAGCCTTTCATCCCCTACACTAAATATACAGCAACATCACATCAGAGCCCAGCAAAATTGTCAATGCATTACATTCACTAGCCTGAACAATGACTGTATTTCCGCTATAGAAGCATTTTTGTCACGCCACCGTTCCAGGTCTTCAGATTTTTTTTCTCCCATAAGGTACTGTAGTATAGAAAAGAGAACATGAAAAAAGAAACTTAGTGTTAAAAACAAAAATGACTAACTTTTTGACAGGTTTCAGAGTAGCAGCCGTGTTAGTCCATATCCGCAAAAAGAACAGGAGTACTTGTGGCACCTTAGAGACTAAGAAATTTATTTGACTAAGTTTTTGGTATAATAAATGGAAGTCCCTTTACAATAAGTGTGACCCAAAAGCAGGGCAGAGACAAAAGAAGAGTGGGGATTTTCTTTATAATTAAGTCCCATGCACCAAAGGTGACCAAAGGTATGTAGGCTCTGATGAATAGGAAAGTTTACACCTGTTTTAGGACCTGAACCAACATCCACAAAAGTCAGTGGGAGTATTTACATTGATTTAAATGGGCATTGGATCTGGCCCTTAATAATACTTCATGTCTAGCTACAAACCAAACAAGGGCTCTATGGTTCCCTTCACTCTGGAGCACAGAGCAGAGCAAATGGTAGTAAGAAGGGGTGGAAGTATCTCAAAATTAGTGGTGTTTGTGTGTATGTGTCGGGGAGGAGGGCTGTTTGTGATCTGTTTTCCCCCTTCCCAGGAGCCTACAAAGCCTCTTTGTGCTCAACCGGCATGGCTGGGGCTCTGTGGGATTTGGAAGGAGTTGGCAGAGGCAACTTACAGAACACACACTCCTCAACCAGTGACAGCTTTCCAAACAGAAATCCTTATTCTAGTTTAGTGATGCTCTTTAGAGATGAGGAGAGCACACAGATTTGGTAGGGGGAGAAGGGAAAAGGGATAGAATCAATGGCAGCATGGCTCTCTCCGGAGAAAGGGAACCCATGTCTCTGAGACTGGTGCCTGATTTCCCTGAAGACCTAGAGCTTTGTGGGATTGCAGGCTGCATCCCTTGTCTAGCTCATCTTCATTGCCTGATACCCCTCTCCAAGGAAGGGAGGCTGTTACTTGAAAGCCATGTCAATTTCAGACTACTATTCAGATTTGTTTTATCTGCGGGGGTGGGGGGAGGGGAGGGAGAAGGAGGCATTAGACTCAAGACCGTGTTGCAGACTTTTCTTTGTCTGTGCATTTCCATAGTACTGAATTAAGGACCCATCTCTGACTACTTGAAGAGTCACTATAATATATATATTTATAATAAATTGCCAGGGAATTTCCTCAAAAATCTTTTATTTAAGAAACCAAAGTGTCATCTATAAACACAGCAGGCAACATAACAAGGTATGGGCATCATTCACCCCAGTTACTTTGGTGTAAAGATTAGAGAGAGGCAAAATAATGGATACCAATTAACTAACTCTATCCAAAGATATTGTGATGGTCAAATACTTGCTATCAGTGGCAATTACCTGTTTCTGTCCTTTCTCAGGGAAAAAAATAAGCATATTTTAAGGGATGAGGCTACCTTGTGCAAATTCCAGATTAAGTCATATGATGTGAGTCAACCTGGATGTTTTCAATTGCAGGGAATATTTATCTAACTGGTGGTAATCAATGGAATGCTCAGCAACAATGCCCAGTGCATTTTTTAAGGTGGAGGGAGGAAAAAAATGTCTGGCTTTTTTGTTTGTTTTTAATACTGGCCTAAATCGGTTTTTATTCTTGATATTTAGATCCCTACTTCTGTTTACTTGGGCCTGCAACAACAATCAGAATAGCAGAGTCACTGGAGACCACACGTGTGTGTGGTGTGTGAGTGAGAGAGTGAGCAAGAGCACGAGCCTAGTGGACTGGTATAGAAGTTTTAGCTCCATGTGAAAGGAATGGCCTTGTTATTCACAAAGGGCAAAGTGTTATGCAAGTCATCTCAAACCATAGAAACTTTTATACCATATCTCACCACCCTGCATTTTGCTCATGCCACATAATTTGCAGAAAAAAATAGTTCCAACATTTTTGCTAGAGAATTTTCAATTTTTATTGGTAGTGTTCTTTGTGCCCCTCCACCTGTACAATCAGAATGTTGCTGTTCCCAGGACACTTATCATACGGCAGTTGTATTAATGCTGATGTCCTCGCTCAATTCCAACAAATGACATTTTGCTTTCTAAATCCACCCCCCTGTAGTTTCAGCTGTTGTGAAGTGTTTCTGTACACTGTCAAACAGCTGAAGTGTCCCATAGGTAGCTGCATGTGTGTGGTAGGTGAAATGATCTCTCTATATTCTGTACCCACCACTCAGGGGTGTTGGGAGGCTTAATTAGTTACAGTTTGTAAAGTGCTTTGATAGTCTCTGATCAAAGGCACAACAGAAGTGCAATGTATTATTATTACATTGTCTGCAAACTAATTTTAATGTTGTAACACCACAATGCTAGACTTAAAGAGAAAATATGGGAGGAAGGCTTCTATCACCAGGCTTAAAGCTGTCAAAAAAAACCCAACAACAAAAAAACAACCCCATTAGGAACTCTCTGATCATTACAAGTGAATACAGCTCTGTGTGTTTGCATTTGCACACAGGTTCTAGAAAAAGAGCTACAAGAGTACAGAACTATCAGGTGCATTTCCAGTTTTCCACCAGACTGTAATGAAATGCCACAGTGCCTCCAACTAGACCTCTCATTAGTCGTCTTATTAGTTTTCACTCTAGTAAACAAACTAATGGTGCTACTAGCAGTTAATAATAGGCAATCAGGGTTTCTTTCATGGCTGTCACTTTTCCCTCTGCTCTATGCAAGGAACCAGTGTGTGGAAAAAAATGTTAAAAAACCCTCTTTTTATCCCACTAAATCTTCTTTTAACTCCTTTACTTCATGGTCAGAATGCTTTTATGGCTGTCATTGATCCAGAAATGAACTTTCTGTGAAGCATACTTCATCCTTAAGAAAGGTTCTCTGGCCTGTTTTTTTTTCTTTTAAGGCTGATATATGCCTGCAGCATGTTCTTATTGAAATGGAGGTGTCTAGTGGCAAAACCTGACAGCTGAGTAAAATGCTTTGTAAGTAGTTTGCTAACATACTGCCTCTCAGTGCATGTAGAGGACACGTTAAATCAACTCCTGTCAGTACAGAAAGTTCCACACTGTAAAACAAGCAGCATATTATTAAAAGATGCCATATGCAAATGTCTTAAATAGATGTGGGATGACTAACCTCAACAAAGGAAAGTGGAAGCATAGCTATGAATGTACGTAGTCTAGTGGTTAAAGCACTGTGTTCTAGTCCTGGCTCTATTATGTGACCTTGGCTATGCCACTTAGTGTCTGTGTGCCTCAGTTTACGCCCTTTGTAATATTGCGATAATACCGACCTCTATAACAGTGTGTGTCATGAGGTGTAACTAATAAATGCTTTGGAGATGCTCATTATATGATTGTTATAAGTGCACACCATTACTAGATTTTTTTATTAATAATATTTATATTATGAGCATCTTAGAATCCACCAAGAGGAGCCCAGTACAAACCCAGGATGGGGGAAGGTTGTAAAAGAAGGTGGCAGCAGGAATCAGAGGTGAGGGTGAGAGCTGGATACTGAGGACTTCTCTGACTGTTCCCTGCTTTACCAGGCTCTGAGTGAGCACTTTTTGGAGAGAACTTGGATGAGAAAGGAAAAAAAAAAGGTGTGTTTTTAATGGAAAAGTGAGAAGTGGTCCCGTTCTCCCCCCACCCCTATTGTCTATGTTGGTCCTTGTTAAATTTAAGTTGGACAGGTTTTGGCTTAAAAACTTCCCCATTTTCTATTCATCAAAAGAAAAACCAAGTGATAATTTTAAAATCTTTTAAATAAGATGTCTAGACTGGAACTTTGGCATTGCCAAAATAGCCTCCACTGCAGATGGTGTATTTATATGTACATGCACTTAACACACCTACCCACAAGCCCTAATTTCAGTTTTCAAACTTTCAATTTTCAAAAGTGCCCTAAGTGACTTAGGGCAGGTCCACCCTTAAAACACGGCATTGGCACAGCTGCACTAAAGCTGTAGTGCTTTAATGAAGATGCTCTATGCTGATGGGAGAGAGCTCTCTCGTTGGCATATTAATCCACCTCTGTGAGAGATGGTCAGCAGGAGAAGCTCTTCTGCCGACATAGCTTTGTCTACACGGGGGGGAAGAGGGGTGTCAGTATAACTACATCACTCAGGGTAATTCTGTAGTGTAGACCAGGGCTTACTCTCCTAAACAGTTTACTTTTTCAAAAATGAATTTTTTGGGAATTTCCTTTTCCACAGGAAATTTCAACATTTTGTTCTGAATTAGAAAAAAAACGTTTTCAAAATTTTGGGATTTCCCTTGCAACAAAAATTTGAGTTTTGACCAGTTTTACGCCCTAGTTCAAAGATCCCACATCCAAGGCCTCAGCTTCAGCTAGGGCTAGAGCCTCTTGATAGCTGTGGAGTGGCAGCAGCACTTAGCCGGCTTTGAAAATGCCAGCTGGTGGAAATTTAGGGATCATAGGGAGTTAGGCAGTATGGGGAATTAGGTGGCACCTGAGCTGTGGCTTTGAAAATGTCGGTGGCGCCTACATGGTGGATTTAGGTACCTATCTACCTGTTTAGGCACCTAAAACCCTTTACAAATCTGTCGATTGGTGTCTAACCTGCTCTGGCACTTTTGAAAATCCCACAAGTCTCCTAGTTGTATTTTTAGGTGCCTAAATACTTTTGTAAATCTGGTTGTAAAGATGTAGAGTGCTTTTGAAAATTTTACCCCTTATCTCTAACATCTCAGCACAGCTTGAAGCAAGGGAGAAATTAGTCTCTCAGACTGACTTATTTGCTTTTTGTGATTTTTTTTTTTTTTTTTTTGCTTTAATTTAGTTCAGATAAATTTCCTCTGGTCTCCCAGTATGCTTCTCAGGGCAGACTTTTTTATTTTTTTGTCTCAGGCAGCGCCAAGAACACTATTTCCCCATAATGTGTAATAAATAATAAGGGATTTATATGATCATAATATTTCATTTGTGGATTGCTTTGAATTTCCACTATTGTTTCTTACAGGATGCTTTTGGAACTGTCACATCAAGAAAATATTTAACATAACACAGAGCAAATGTAATAAATTTAAAACTAGTAATAATAAAAAACAGGCTAAAAGTACAGCAGATCGCTCACACGTACTGCCAATTTCCTCTATTTCCAATATCCAGAGGGAAAACATGGCAGAGGAAATGCACCCCATTTGAGATCTGGGGCTCTCCCAATCTCATCTTACCATATAGCTGCCTCCAGTTTACTGCCTCTCATCTTACCATATAGCTGCCTCCAGAGTGGGATCTATCTTAGGCCATCTCTGTGAAAAGAGATCCAAAAGTGTGTCCTTATCCCTGTGTGGAGACCCATTGAAGCTGATGGGATGCTGACTAGTGTAAGGGTCCTAGCTGGAGATCCCTTTGCAGGATTGGGGTCTTAGAATAAAAGCATTTAGATCAGGGAAAGGGCCTGATTTTGAATTCTCACCAATGTGTAAATCAGAAAACTGTATGACGTCAATGGACTAACATGTAAACCTGGTGAGAGACAAGAGTATGACTCAATGTGTCTTACTCTGTTCATAAAACACTGTGAGCTGATACTGTGCTATACCTATGGGTTTTAAGAATAATAATTTGTATCATTCTTTGACTAAATAACATGTTCTGTTGTAAGCTGTTATCTCTGCCATCGGGGAGACACCAGAGTTGTATCACTGGACACTCAGTAGATCTTCAGCACCTTACAATGAAGTGCTATTGCTCGACAGTGCTGCTGTTATCCGCTCCCAGCTAGGATTGGAAAAAATCACTATCTTGCCAAAATCATGGAGAAATACCATCTGGAGTGCTCATTCAATTTGCTGGCCCAGAATATCTGTGAATGTGTTAATTAATTGTTGCCAAATGTTATTAGTTATGTTAATAACTCAATTTAAAGTCAATGAGAGTTTGGGGTGTGCAAGGAATATGGGAGTAGATTCTATCCTTATAATATGACTAACACTACCATACCCTAGAATTCATCTCCAAACAATTTACCTGAAATCTTTTAGTGAAATCTTAAGATGGAGTCCCAACTAAACCTGCATAAAATGTTGACCTGTAACAGTTTCAATCCTTTTTCTCTGTAAGATTGATCAGAGAATTTAATAGCCTTTCCAACCGATATCCTTAAATTCCCTCCTGCTATACTTACTAACATTTTTAAAAAAAGATTGGTAAGAAAAGATTTCTTAATTTAGCACATATGGATGGATTCAGGCACTTTAATTTGCTCAGATTTGTAAGAGACATAGCATGTGATGGTTGAAGGACATTTACCCCTATATTCAGAATTGTCCCTTTGTCAAAGGATTTCAAGTTCTTGGCCTCTGCACTTTTAAAACACCTTCAAACAATGGGAAGTGTAGAAATGTGTTACCTACTATTTAAAGTATGTTACATGTACTTCTCTATGTCTGATCTACAGAAGATGAATTTACTACAGCTTCCAGCTAAAGAACTCAAGGTGAAATCCTGGCCCTCCCTGAAGTCAATGGCAGTTTTGCCATTGACTTCAATGGGGTGAGGATTTCACCCCCATTCCTTTAGCTCAAGTCAGAGAAGTTCATTCTCTTAGCTCTGGAGGTCCTGAGGTTCAATCCTTGGTGACAGGCCCGATGATGGTCATTACACAAACTCCTTAAATCTACCCTCACATCTGCCCGCACGCTTTGCTCCAAATTGTGTCTCAACTGTACAATCAGAATTTTGAGGCCCGTCCTTAATTCTGCCAAACCTGAGGTCCAAATACTCCCAAAAAGATAGTATATTTCAAAATCTGGATGTGAATGTTGAGGCTCTGGCACATATTTAATTGTAAGGGGCGTGTACTTTATAAGGGCTACATTGACACCTTTAGGTAGAGTTTATCTCCTTTGTCTGACTGGCAATGAATTTATGGGGGGAAAATTACCAATATAACCTTTGAGTATAACCTGGTTTTGCAATAATCTAGTCACTTTTGCAGATCCCCAAAAAGCTGGTCAGACTCTCAGGCTGCAACATAAATGCCACTGACTCACTGTTGATTAACATTTGCAGAAAACTTGGAAGGAGCAGATAGTTTCACTTAATTAGACAACCAAATTATAGTGGATGTTGGAAGGTAGAGAACTGTTTAAAAAAAAAGTATTGTATACTCTAGCTACTATGTCTGTGATCTGGGTACAGTGGAAAGATTAGCCTTTGGACTAAAATGTGCTTTTACTACATTGTATTCAACATTTCAATGTGTGGTAGACACAGCAAACCTCAACATGACATAAAGGAAAAGAATCCCATTGACAGCTGGCGTTCTTGGAGGATTCTGAGAATGAGATGCAGCTGTGTTAAGAGCCAAGGGATATACACAACTAACAATCTGTATAAACCATACCCAGCCAAAGAAATGGCTTTTTCAGATGCCCTTACATACCCCACAACTAGAAAGCGAATATTCATGAGCAAGAAGGAAGTAAGGATGGGGTCAGTAGCAAATGAGATGAACAAAATGCTTTGAAGTTGAGCATTGAAATAATGGGCAGTGCTGGAAAGGACTTTGAATGGTAGCATGTATTGCACAGAGCTAAATAGAAAATGTCTGTGAAGCCATATTAAGAACTTCAGATGAAGTTTGCATTTTTATTTAGAGCTCAGTGGGGAACTATTTTTTGGATCATAAAACACAGATTCAAACCTTTGGTTCTTTTACTGTGTGATATTTTAAAATTATTAGCAACCCCTTCTTCAGCTGCTGTTTGTTCCCTACATCCACCCATCAGTGCTCCTGCACCCACAGGGCAGAATCTAGCCCCATGGGACTTTTGGTTAACTATTTCCTTTCCTTCTCATGGGAGTATCTTCTAATCTTTTTTTCACTTCTCTAGTGACATCTAAATGAGACTTTTTCAAAATTTCAGTTTTCTTATGCACATACAAATAGCCACTGTTCTCAACCCTTCACTTACATGAGCTTTAAAACATAATAACGATGATGATAATTAACTAATAAGCAAATGTGATTCAAAGAACTTTTTAAGACAAAAGGAATATTAAATATTGTCCGTGCTTTTACCTTCCTTATTTGACTTCACCATCTGTTGTAGTTATCAATTATTATTGGTTAGTAATTTCCCTTCAATTTCCCTTTATCATTATAAAACTTTAACTCTGAGGGAGATAGAAAGCATATACAACGTTTGTCTGGAATATTCAACTTAACAGCTTTAAATAGTTATTGAATCAATAATACATTTGTTGTTATAATCTATTATTATTTATTTGTTAAGCCCCAAAATTATGGCTGGCACATAACAATTACTGCTTTACAATTTTATAATTATTTCAACTATAATTTAATATACAATCCTGCCAGATTAAATTTGGAACAATTGTATACTGTATCACAAAAACCCACATATACTGAAGGCTCCCCTGCTAAATTTACCAGAAAGAAACAAACCAACAGGAGTGATGTATAAATTGATCCCCATGAAATTTCTTTGTCATACATTTCTACCGCAGTACATCTCTTAACATGCCTAAAGCTTTCCTAGCCTCTGTGTGGTTAGTGGCTTTTATGATTTCAGTAGAATTCCATCCCTGAAGATGTCCACTGGATGTCCTTCGGTTAGCTGTACTCAAGATCTATTCAAGCACTCAGGTGTCTTCATTAACTCTTCCTAAGAGGTTATTTTTCTTTTTAACCATTTGTTCTTGGTGGCAAGGAGGGCTGCTATCTCTGAGTTATTCAGATGGGATTATTTTAATTATTGCTTTATTCTGTACAGTGGCCTAGATGGTTTTGCAATGGCCATTCAATGAAATATGGAAATCAAATTAACAGTGTCATAGGGTGAAATCCTGGTCCCATGGAAGTCAATAGGAGTTTTACTACTAAATTCAATGGGGCCAGGATTTCACCCATAGCTCTTAGTGATGGAAAGGAACCATTTGATCAGTAAATCTATTCCCTCTGCAAGGCAGGATACAGTACCCTAATGGGGAAAAAATAATTCGGGGCTATTTCAAAACCCTTTTATTTTTCAACAATTAGAATACATTGAAATGTAAGAAGCTATAAATATTTTTTGGACAAATTATGACATGGATAAAAGGGTTTCAGTTCAATTTAAAAAACCAGGACAATAGTCAGTAGAAATGTACATTAGCATCACTTACTAAGAAACAATATTGTGTATTGCTTCCTACATATTTCTTTGCAAACTAGAAACTTAGATTATTTATTCATTTATATTATCAAAACACCTAGGAATCCAATCAAGGAGCAGGCCCCCTCTGTGCTAGGCGCTGTACAGACAAGTAACAAACAAGTAACTTAAAAAGTTTCGGGTCTGACCCAGTAATTCCTATGCATGCGAGTAAACTCAGTGGTTACATCAATGGGACTATTCAAGTGAAGGCCAAAAGTATAGAATCAGATAAGTTCAATGACTATTAGCCAAGATGGTCAGGGCCTCAGCCCCATGCTCCAGGTGTCTATAAACCTCCAACTGCTAGATGTTTGGACTGGACAACGAGATGGATTACTCAAAATTGCCCCGTTCTGTTCATTCCCTCTGAAGCATTTCGCACTGACCACTGTCAAAAGACAGGCTACTGAGGTAGATGGACCATTGGTTTGACCCAGTATGGCCATTTTTATGTTTGTGTAAATAAGATTTATTCGGATGAATGGGGGTGGCAGGTTTTGTAAGTCAGAGAACTAAAATATCTTTGACTATCTCATACAAATATTTAAGGTAACTTGTATTCCGCTGATTATATTTAGGCTTGGAAGTATTTGCTTTTTATCAGTAAATGTTGGTAAATGTCAATTGCACTGTACACACACAAACTGATGACAAAATATTTCCATTGGTTGAAATTTAGATAGACACGGTAAGAAAAATGCCTCTTGAGAACTTATTAGCATTTGATTTAAGGGTATTTACTTTGAATATTTTGACATGTGATGCTGACAAATTCTGTTTTAACAGTTACAAAGCTTTAACTTTTTGAATCTCAACATCTACTGTTTTAAAATAATTGTTTGCTCGCCCATTGTCTGACCATCCCCAATTTCCCACAATTGTGAAAATTTAAATTGATAATTAAAAATGCTTAAAACTCATAATTTTGTCCAACTGTGAAATTTAAATAGATAAAAATAAAAAGCTTAAAAATAAACATTAATATTATCCATCAAAATATTTAAAAAAATAAAAATTGAATTCTGCCAAGCCAAATTATATTTGTAAGATCATTCAAAAAAAGAAACAGGACAATTATGATAACTCTAACATTGGTGTGTATCAGCAATAGCTCCATTGAAATCAATGGACCTTGACAAATGTAAAACCAGTGTAAATTCAGAATCAGAGCCAGATTTTATAACTTCCCACATCAGAAAGAAAATTCCTGTGCTTATTAACTTTAACTATGAGCCAATGCAGATTTAATACTAATGCTTTTTTGATGAATTGTTTCGTATTCTGTTGAGAATACTTTCTGCATGACTACATAACGTAATAAAATAAATTCTGTGTCGTTAAATTCTACAGATATGAACAAAGCACAGAACTGTGTTTTCTAGTCTTAAGTATTTAATATTTTATCTCGTAACATTCGCAAGGCCAGGATGGCGCTTGCTAGCGCAGAACCATTTAACTCTGATGGAGTGTAGTAGTGTGTATATTATAAAAACGCTCCCCAAGGTGTACTTAGGGAGTCATGTTTAGGTCTGTTGAGGAGTGGGCTTAACTATAGTGAGATGGACATAACTTTATTCCTACAACAATAACAACACTCACTTGACATCGACAAGAGGTGCAAACCCAGGGTCTCATGCAGGACTCCTTACTCAGGCAAAATTCCAACTAAAGTCTTTATATGTCTCCAATATAGCAGTATAGCATGGTTTATACCACGATAGATACTCTGTTGGTGAGAGAGTAGTTGAGAATCATTTGGGTATTGACCCCGTTTAGCTGTGACAGCTTTCATCAGATAAAACCAGGGGGGTGAGACAAACTCTTAGCAGTAGATATTTACAATATACATTTTAGTTATTCTAATTATAGCTACAAAATGAGTTACAATAGTATATGGTAAAGTGTGGGGTGACTGGGAGAAGTGGCATTGTATCCATGTTGATTCAAGTGCAGTGGCTGGAAATTCTAACATAAATGTGCAGAGGCCCATTAGCTCCTGCTGTAGCCCATTCACTAGTGTAATTGCCTGAAAGGCTGTATTTTAGGCCTCCACCCCTACTTAGTTCCCCAGAAAACAAGGTGTTTACCTAGGCTTTGAGCCTGTGACTTTCACACATCATGAATTAAAACCATTAAATATCAAAAACAGGTAGAGGAATATAACATGCTAAGTGTTAAAACTCAAAAAGAGTTGGTTTGTGGCTAAGATTCATTTTGCAGTCCAAAACTTGTTTATTGAACTAATTTAGTTTTTCATTTGGATTCCCCTTGGACATTTAAAATATTTTTATGTGCATGACACTAAGGGTAAAATGGGAATTTCATGTACAGAAAAAGAGAAGGATATGCAAGATGGATCTGCAGTGTGGATCAGAGAGGAGAATTTTTTCCAAAGGGATGATTTCTAAAGTTACAATAGAAAGTTTAGAAAACAAAATCCTTATTTTTAAAAAAATGAATAGAGTTTCAAAGAAAATAATTTCAGCAGGTGTTAGTACAGATGGCCACAAACTGGAATTCCCATTCTGCAGAAAATTCCAAAACTACCCATCCCCATCCCTGAAATTTCTGGTAGAATGGAGATTCTTAAAGTTAGTTTAGAAAAAGTCAAAACATCATTTTGTTACGAGCTTTTCTAAATGATGCTGAGGCTCCCTGAGCTGCCCAAAGCCCCAGCAGCCAAACAGGAAAGGAGCTGGGCTGCTCAGGGAGATTAGGAGACAGTGCTCCTGGGCTGCGGAAAAGCCCTAGGAGACCCAGGTTTGGGGAAGTGGATGAGCTTTCAGGCTGGAAACCCTGTGAGCCTTCTCCCTGGTGCAGTCTGCCAGAGCTGGGGAGCATGAGAGGAAGAGGCATGAGAGGAAGAGAAAAATAGGGGTATGGGGGAAAGGTGGAATGGGGGCACAGAGTCCCTAGAATGGGAGGGGAAATGGGGGACAATGGTATGGAGGCATGACATGGGGGATAAACAGAACCCCTAGCATTGGGCATGGAGTGTAGGGGGAACACACAGAGCCCCTGATGCAGAGAAAAGGAAGGATGGTGGGCATGGACAGAAGGGAAATGAGGGGGCACAGAGATCCTGGCATGGGTAGGAAAGGGAAATGGTGACACACAGAACTCCTGGCCACAGGGCCCTGGGTGGTAACCCACATCACTCACCCATAAGGCCAGCCCTGCTGCCCCCCCCTCCAAAAAGTGACAACCGCTCCCCCCATACCATGCGACCCTCACCTCTGTGGTGCTGCCTTCAGATCTGGGCGCCCAGCCAGCAGCTGCCCTCCAGCTGCCCAGCTCTGAAGGCAGCAGTGCAGAAGAGTGGCAAAATCGTGACCCCCCGCTACAATAGCCTTGCAACCCCCTGATCACAACCCCCTTTTGGGTCAGGAACCCCATGGTTACAACACCATGAAATTTCAGATTTAAGTATCTGAAAAACCTGAAATTAATGATTTTAAAAATCCTATGAGTGTGAAATTGACCAAAATGGTCCTCGAATTTGGTAGCACCGTATTTATAGCCCTGATTTCCCCAAGGTCCCTCTAGAAATATTTGTTGTTAAGGCCATTCCCCCACCTCTTCTAGTTCTGCCAATAATCTCTGCCTCTGAGATAGAATAATGAGCTGAGTTCTCCATGGTTTTGCATTTGTGCTGCATCACATACATGTTTTCCCCAAGATACAAGGAAAAATGGGCCCTGGAATGAGAATGCAGATGTTGATATTTTTGGATCCCATATACACTAGCACAGGGGTGGGCAAACTACGGCCCGTGGGCCGGATCAGGCCCCTCAGGGCTTTGGATCTGGCCTGCGGGATTGCCCCCCATGGCGCTGTGGGCCCCACGCCGCTCTCAGAAGCGGCCGGCACCACGTCCCTGCGGCCCCCAGGCGGGGGGCAGAGGGCTCCGCATGCGTTGCCCTTGCCTCCAGGCACCGTCCCCCGCAGCTCCCTTTGGCCGGGAATGGGGAACCGCGGCCAATGGGAGGTACCTGGAGGCGCGGCACACGCAGATCCCTCTGCCCCCTCCCCTGGCCCTGGTGCACGCCGCTGCCACCCCGGAGCCACTTTAGGTAAGCAGCGCCGGGCTGGAGCTTGAACCCCTCCTGCACCCTGCCCCCCCAACTCCCTGCCCTGAGCCCCCTGCACTTCTCCTGCACCCCAACCCCTGAGCCCCCTCCCACAGTCCGCACCCCTCCTGCACCCCAACCCCCAACTCCCTGCCCTGAGCCCCCTGCTGCACCCTGCACCCCAACCCCCTTCCCTGAGCTCCCTCCTGCAGCCTAACCCCCTTCCCTGAGCCCCCTCGTACATCCCGCATATATCACATTGGTAGATTTGCAGGTGAATGAGCCGCTGATGTGATTAGGTCCTATGATGGTGTCCCTTGAATAGATATGTGGACAGAGTTGGCACTGGGGTTTGTTGCAGGGTTTGGTTCCTGGATTGGTATTTTTGCTGTGTGATTGTTGTGTGATGTGTAGTTGCTGGTGAATATTTGCTTCAGGTTGGGGGCTGTCTGTAAGCGAGGACTGGCCTGTCCCCCAAGGTCTGTGAGAGTGAAGGATCATCCTTCAGGATAGGTTGTAGATCCTTGATGATGCGCTTGAGAGGTTTTAGTTGGGGGCTGTAGGTGATGGCTAGTGGCGTTCTGTTACTTTCTTTATTGGGCCTGTCTTGTAGTAGGTGATTTCTGGGTACCCTTCTGGCTCTGTCAATCTGTTTCTTCACTTCACTAGGTGGGTATTGTAGTTTTAAGAACGCTTGATAGAGATCCTGTAGGTGTTTGTCTCTGAGGGATTGGAGCAAATGCGATTGTATCTTAGAGCTTGGCTGTAGACAATGGATCATAGGACCTAACCACATCAGCCACAGCATCAGGGACTCATTCACCTGCACATCTACCAATGTGATATACGCCATCATGTGCCAGCAATGCCCCTCTGCCATGTACATTGGCCAAACCGGACAGTCTCTACCCAAAAGAATAAATGGACACAAATCTGACATCAGGAATCATAACATTCAAAAACCAGTAGGAGAACACTTCAATCTCCCTGGTCACTCAATAACAGACCTAAAGGTGGCAATTCTTCAACAAAAAAACTTCAAAAACAGACTCCAACGTGAAGCTGCAGAACTGGAATTAATTTGCAAACTGGATACCATCAGATTAGGCTTGAATAAAGACTGGGAGTGGTTGGGTCATTACAAAACCTAAACCTAATTTCCCCAATACTAATTTCCCCCTACTGTTACTCACACCTTCTTGTCAACTGTCTGAAATGGGCCACTCTCTTACCACTTCAAAAGTGATTTTTCCTCCCTTGGTATCTTGCTGTCAATTGAATTGTCTCGTTAGACTAACCTTACACTTGGTAAGGCAATTCACATCTTTTCAAGTATTTATACCTGCTCCTGTATTTTCCACTCTATGCATCTGACGAAGTGGGCTCTAGCCCATGAAAGCTTATGCCCAAATAAATTTGTTAGTCTCTAAGGTGCCACAAGGATTCCTCGTTGTTTTTACAAAAGAAAAGCATTTAGATAAAATTCTATGCTCAGTTAAGAAAGATTCTAATCCCTGTGTTGATTTACAAAGAACACAGTATAAAAGCCTTCCGTAGATGTTTGTAACTGGAAAGAAAACAAAATGTACTTTTGTGAAAGCACCCCCTGCTGGACTGGAGAAATGAATTTACTCTGTTTTAACCTTGAGCTTCTCCATGCTAAAACTGACAAATTAGAGCCCAAAGAGCGCAGAGTTAGGAGAGAGACCCTTGTAAATGAGGAACTGGATGAACTCAAGGGCCATAATATTCCATGAGATATACTAATCTGTCAGATCTCCTAAATTTGAAGGACATGCTTTATAATTAACACATTGTGCATAATAAAGCAGAAAATAGGGAGTGCATATACAAATAATTATTTTGTGTATTACAGTAAAATGGTCAGAGCCGCTTTTCTTTCAAAGACTCCTTGTTTTCAAGGGCAAGGCTCAGTTAAAATGAAGCAATTTTAGAGAAGCAAAACACCTCTTGTTTATATTTTTCAAAATTAACACGGTAATATTTTGAGCAACAAATGTATATATTAAAACAAAACCCTATCCACCATTGGATATGAATACAAAACTGCATCCTATAATTGACTGTGCCTTGTATTTTGTCAGAAAAAAGAGCACAGAGTAATTTTTATCTCAGCTAAAATATTTCACATATGTAAAAAGGCAAATTATATAAAAAACATAAGATGTGAAGTCTCTTTCAACTGCTTTGTTAAAAGTGTTAGTGAAACACTGGAACAAGAAGGAATTAGGATTAACTTTGGTACAAACCCACATAAGGGACCTCTAAATATTAAATTGTCTTATTTAAGTCTGTCATTAAAAAGCTGCCCCTTTCCTGACATGGCATAGTTCTTTATCCCTTCTTTATATGGCTCAACTGTTTTTCTTTTCTCTAATTTACCTTTGTACATGTGATTTTTTTTTGGAATCTGGTATAATTTCCCTTTTGTTTTTTTTGCAGTTAGAATAGTTGTAAAAGATAATTTAGAATAACATCGATTGGGGGGGAGGGGGGTGAGTAATAATTATTTTAATAGAGGTACCACCCCAACAGGATTTAAACCACANGATTTTTCCTCCCTTGGTATCTTGCTGTCAATTGAATTGTCTCGTTAGACTAACCTTACACTTGGTAAGGCAATTCACATCTTTTCAAGTATTTATACCTGCTCCTGTATTTTCCACTCTATGCATCTGACGAAGTGGGCTCTAGCCCATGAAAGCTTATGCCCAAATAAATTTGTTAGTCTCTAAGGTGCCACAAGGATTCCTCGTTGTTTTTACAAAAGAAAAGCATTTAGATAAAATTCTATGCTCAGTTAAGAAAGATTCTAATCCCTGTGTTGATTTACAAAGAACACACAGTATAAAAGCCTTCGGTAGATGTTTGTAACTGGAAAGAAAACAAAATGTACTTTTGTGAAAGCACCCCCTGCTGGACTGGAGAAATGAATTTACTCTGTTTTAACCTTGAGCTTCTCCATGCTAAAACTGACAAATTAGAGCCCAAAGAGCGCAGAGTTAGGAGAGAGACCCTTGTAAATGAGGAACTGGATGAACTCAAGGGCCATAATATTCCATGAGATATACTAATCTGTCAGATCTCCTAAATTTGAAGGACATGCTTTATAATTAACACATTGTGCATAATAAAGCAGAAAATAGGGAGTGCATATACAAATACTTATTTTGTGTATTACAGTAAAATGGTCAGAGCCGCTTTTCTTCCAGAGACTCCTTGTTTTCAAGGGCAAGGCTCAGTTAAAATGAAGCAATTTTAGAGAAGCAAAACACCTCTTGTTTATATTTTTCAAAATTAACACGGTAATATTTTGAGCAACAAATGTATATATTAAAACAAAACCCTATCCACCATTGGATATGAATACAAAACTGCATCCTATAATTGACTGTGCCTTGTATTTTGTCAGAAAAAAGAGCACAGAGTAATTTTTATCTCAGCTAAAATATTTCACATATGTAAAAAGGCAAATTATATAAAAAACATAAGATGTGAAGTCTCTTTCAACTGCTTTGTTAAAAGTGTTCGTGAAACACTGGAACAAGAAGGAATTAGGATTAACTTTGGTACAAACCCACATAAGGGACCTCTAAATATTAAATTGTCTTATTTAAGTCTGTCATTAAAAAGCTGCCCCTTTCCTGACATGGCATAGTTCTTTATCCCTTCTTTATATGGCTCAACTGTTTTTCTTTTCTCTAATTTACCTTTGTACATGTGATTTTTTTTTGGAATCTGGTATAATTTCCCTTTTGTTTTTTTTGCAGTTAGAATAGTTGTAAAAGATAATTTAGAATAACATCGATTGGGGGGGAGGGGGGTGAGTAATAATTATTTTAATAGAGGTACCACCCCAACAGGATTTAAACCACAATATTTCTGAAAAACTGTCAGCCTCTAGCCACCAGACTACAACGTATTTGATTAGCACCATGAGGATTGAAATGGGTCCCAGAAGACTGCCACTATAATAAATGTTTCCTGGAAGGGCTATAAAGTTAACGGGGAAATATGTGTCCTTTAGTTCATACCAAGATCACAGGAAAACCAGCTTTAATTGAGAGGGGTAAGTGAGAAGAAAAGGGAAACGGTGAACAAGATTCTCTCCCCTTCCCCCCCCCCCCCCCCCCCCCCCCCCCCCAATTTTGGCTCCATAATTCTGCAAATGTTCTCGGTATCGGTGGTTTCATTTCAGAGAACTTCCCGGTCAGTCTTTCCCCGGCTTGCAATGTTCAGTAGCTTCCTGTGGCAAGGAAAACCCTTCCCCTTTCTCTACTGCTGTGGCTTGCGTTGTACTCCGCATATGACCGGTAAGGTTATCTAGGTCCGCAGCCGGGAGACCTTTGTGTGGGTCATTGTCTTTCAGTTGTCAGACCAGTAGCCCAGGCTCCCCCTCCCCGAGGTGCAGAATGGACAGCCATGGCCGGCAGCGCTCTCCGCTCATTGCGGTAGGGGGCAGACCGTGCTGTGCGTGTGCACACGGCGCTGCTGATTCCCTGAATGTAGCCCGGGTCCTCGCTCGGGCTGTTAACACCGAATGCTCTGGGAGCGAGCCGGCTCTGTCAAGCTACCGCTGCCCTGGGCTCGCCTCACTTCTCCCAGGTAAGGGCGAAGCGGGGGTGAAGCTGGCAGGGGGAGCGGGGTGAAGCTGGCAGGGGGAATGGAGCGGGCGTGAGAAGACAGCGCAGAAGCAGATGAAACAGGAGGTGTGAGAATGGGTGAAAAAACTCGGGTGCAGCAAGCACGGTGGGGCAGCGGGTGGAAGGGGGCGCAGCTGGGCAGGCTGGGCGTGGGGGGCAGGCGGGGAACTGGGACACTGGTCCCAGGGGATCAGAGAGAACTGTGGTTCCTGGGGTCATCGGGGCACAGCTGGGGGGTCGGGGGCGGGCTGCCAACTTGTCACGGTGGGTTTGCTTGGCAGGGGCAGGCTAAGGGCTCCGGACACTTGTTCCAGGCTGGGGTGGGAAGGATCTGGTTCAGGGCACTTGACAGGTTTTTGGCAGCGAGGGGCTTGATGACACTTTTGTTGCCCTGGTGGGCGTGGGAGGGTTTTTGGCAGCTTGAGGGGAAAGTTCAGAGCTCCTCTCTCCTGGGATGTCAGAGCGCTTGGGCAGCTGGGGTCGCTTATCACTGGGGTAGGGAGGTTCTGGGAAGGTTTTTTCGGCTGCGAATTAGGGCTGCCTCCTGTTGCGGGGCCTGGGAGGGTTTTGGTACTCGGTGTTCAGGGATGATTGTCAGAGGAGCGGGAGGACAGGGTGTTGCTGGTTGGATTTTCCTTGTCTGTACGAGAAGGGAAAACTCAGGACCCACCAGAGTCGCGGAAAGTGGGTTCCCCAAACGACTGGGGGCCGTTTGAGGGGAATCCTACCCCAGGAACACAGCCAGCTCCTGGAGCTGAGCCGGATAGCCTTGGCAACAGGTAGGTCCCTCCAAAATGACTGATTCCCCGCAGGACTGTCTCTCCGAGCCCCTCCTGCCCGCATAGGCAAATGACAAGCTGCTAGGCTGGCCGAGCGACTCTATTTCACAGCTGATCAGGCAGCCACGCTAATTGACTAGCCAATTAAAAAGCACACTTGCAACCTAGCCTTGTCCCCGGCCTTCTGATTGGCTGAAGGTGCTGAGAGGCTGGGGCCCTGGCAGGCCGAGCGTTCCATAGCAGGACTGTTGCATTGCGCACAGTCTGTGTAGCTGCGTTGTGCATTCGTGGGATGGGGCGGCTGGCTGGAGGGTGGAGTTGGTGCATTGCTCTGGTGAGTAAAGCTTCTTCCCAGTATTTAACCGAGCACAAAGGAAAGGAAGTTCAAGTGGAGGGGATGGTGCACATGCAGTCTGAGAGGGCCCTGGGGGCATGCTGCGTCCCAGATAGTTTCCAAAGCTACAACAAATAAAATGCTTGGGTAATTTATTATCACTTTCAAGTTCATCTCAGGAGCTGTATTTTCTCTCGTGTCTGCTTTTCACACCACGCGTCAGTAGTGTCGTGGTCGTTTAATAGTCCAAGGGGTTGGGAAGCTTAACGGGTTGGAAACATACAATTTTTCTCCTCTTGGGAACTTCAGTGCTTCTTATAATTGGTAAAATACAAATTAGTTTAGTTTATGAACTTCAGGGCCAAAAAAAAAAAGTTAATTTCGTCCGAGTAGGGATTTCGCTGCAACGATGTCAGGTTTTTTTAAGGGGGGGGGGGGGCAGGTTGGTTTTTTTTGCTGCTAACAGAAAACATACTGCAGCCAAATGTGTTGTTACTAGTCAACTACAGAAACTATGCTTAAATGTGAATTTACAAATATCAGAGTAAAAATCCTTCCTAGCTTTAATTCATGTTGGTGTGCAAATTGAACAAAACCGAGTGAAATCATCTGAATTGATTATCACTTTGTGCTTTGTAAATAGATATTATAGTGAGCATTTGGTAGAGAAAGCTATAATGATGGAAAAATAGTTTCAATTGTAACCTGTTTTCACATAGTCAACTCTCTGGAAAGCTTATCTTTTGGACTCAAATTGTTCATATTAGTCTCTGATCAAAGATGGTTTGTTTGTTTATTTGTTTAAATTTGAATAAAGCTTTTCAGCCCTTGAATTCTGCACCCCCCTCTCCCCCCCCCCCCCCCCCCCCCCCCCCCCCCCCCGCAAATGAAAACATACACATATATGGATAGATATGAAATAACTGGCAAAAAGTTTAGGTTATATAAAATCCACACATTTCTCCACCTTCTTAAAAAAATAACCATCACCTTTTTTTCCATACAGCCAACTCAAAAATAGCTAAACTTTGAAATTTTGAATGTAATTGATCCTCAGTGAAGAGTATCTCCACAACATATTTGAAAAAATGGGTTGGCTATTGATAAAGTCTGAATGATTAAAAACTAACTATTGTACATATGTGATGTAACGTTTCACTTAGTCTGAAGGTGAAATCCTGGCTCTGTTGATGTTTATAGACGTTTTACCATTGACTTCAGTAGAATCAGGATTTCTCCCTCATGAGTGTTTACACTTCAGAAGAGAGGCAGTGTGTGTGTGTTCTTTCAGAAATCTGCATATATCAATATATGTCATAGAGATATAAACCTATGCTCCTTTAAAGGCTTGAGAATTAGGTGCCTAGGTGCTTTTGAAAATCCCTCTACGTGCCTATTTGCATCTTTAGGTTCCCCAAAGTCTTTACATATCTGTCCCTTTGAGGGCCTATGTTACCTTAAGGTAGCAAAGAGGCATCTTTTATTCTTTCTAAAAAATAAACACATGGAAATTAAATGCAGAAAACTTCATTAATCCAACATTATGATTGCACAGTTAAAAAAATTGGAAATGAGTACACTCAAGGAACCTTACTTGTTTGTTTCCTGACTTTCCCTAATATATTAATTGTACATTGCATTAATTAGAGAAGTTATTTGTATTTAATATATTCTAGGTATGCTTTCTAATGAATGTTTATGTAAATACAATTTTTAAAAATCTCCATTATTTAGTACTATGTAATTAAACAGTTTTCTCATTGAAATAATAATTTACTCCATATCCCTGTTGCACTAGAAATATGCAATTACATATCTTTTAAAATAAATTTAATTTACTGTATAGTACTAATGAATTCTTGTAGCATTTGTGTCAAGACCTATTTAGAAATGTCTTAGAAGGTAATTAGTCTGATGGGGCCCTATTCAATAAAGAATACTCTGATTTTGGAAACTTGTATTAGGTTATGGAATCCCTTCAAAGTATGGTGATGTGAGTGAATTCTTGCAGCCTTGTTGGTAGTGTTTACTTTATTGAATGTGTGAGCTTCAGCCCATAATGGTCCCTCTGATCTATTATGATCTGTACAGTCATTGTGGATACAGTTGAGTGAATATATTACAATTATTTTTTTGGTTTTAATGGTGTGTTGTGCCAAGACTTATTTAGCGACTCATTCATCCAATACATTAGATAGACTATGAATCAGATTCTTGCAGGTGCATACTTGTGAAACACTGAAAGATCTCTAAAAATATTCGCACTGCTTTCCATTTGATTTAATGAACATTAACTTATTTATAAAACAAGACATCTTAACACCTGATTTTGCTTCCATTTAAATCAATGGAAGTTTTGCCACTGCCTTTAAAGAGAGCAAGAATTAGCTATTAGTGATTTGGGACCTAATGTACAAAATTAAACATATGCAATTATGCTCAAAAAATGCATGACTAATTTGTCCATGCATTTACTTAAATTAAGTATGTAGATTCAACTGACCATTTATTATTGAATTCACATACACAATTACATTGTGCATGCATATTAAGCAGGTAACTGCGCATGTAATTGTGTAATTATGAAAATCAAGTCCTTTACATTTTATTTTCAAAAATAGCAAAAGGAATTAGTCTGCTATATGGATTTATGGCCTTCAAACTCTCATATTGAAATGGAGGCCTTTCTGCAATTACAGCACTGCTGAAAAAATATTCTGAACCTATATTTTTGATGGCTTTTTTTACTTTAATATATCCAAATGATTTTTAGTGCTTGAATATGTATAAAATTAAATTCCTTTCTGAGATGAGATTTTGTATTCTAAACTGCAGACAGTTTAAATTATATTTTTACTGCTAAATTATACTTTCTCTGAAGCAAAAATAGTTTAGAACAGAAAATTGACAGTCTCAATTATAATAATAATGTAAATATTGCTACTATAATGAATGACATATAGAACAAAATAAAACAGCTTGCCTTTATAATTAATTAACAAAATACTCTAATGCATTAATTTTACTTCTTTTCATGTTTTTTCTAGATAGCAAATGCTTAATAAAGTATATTGACAATTCTGCAACCCTTACACATGCAAGTAGTCTGTCAATGGGACTACTTGTAAGAATATCAGTTTTCAGGAATAGGACCTAGATGCCAACTTCACTACATATATGTTTGTTAACGTCACAATATCTTAGGCCCCAGTCTTGCAAAGAGATTATGTGAGCAAATTTTTATGCACACATGGATCTCTTTGCATGATCAAGGTCTTAGTTTGATTTTTATTCTCTATATAGCAAACATGTCCAGTGGGCAGGGTTGGTTCCAATATATATATGTATACTTACAAAAATCATGATCATACAACTCCATATCACTTTCTCCTGTTGAAATTAATGGCAAATTTTAATATGAACATCATGAGGGTCTCATAAGTTATTACTGCAGTTTCTTCACAACTGTATTTCATTCTTAAATTTTCAATTTTATTGCTGTAGAAATTACATTTGGCACCTAGATCCTACTGTTTGGATTGCATTAGAAATAAATATGGATGGGCACATATATATAATAAGGCCTGCTTCACCACTATGTTACTCCAGTTTTACATCCGTGTAACTCTACTGATTTTAGGCCTCTAAAATACATTGATTTTTCGTCATTTCTGGTATAGAAATGTAAGGTTATTTATCCTTGTCCAAGACCTAAAAAGCATGTTTAAGACAGAACAACTGAAATATTAATGCAGGTATTCCTGCCTATCAATCAGTACACAGCACTCATTAGCATTTTAAAAAACACAGGGGAGTGAGCTGATTAGAAATCACTTGTCCATGTAATATTTCTTGTCAGTAGTGTTTGTAAATTATGTGTAAATCCGTGAAATATATTGTTAACAAGTACCTAATAATCTGACACTGCTACTGTGGATTGAAAGAAGTATTGCACACATGTGTTTCTTATGTCTGTGGGTTAATATTTATTTATTAATAAATAGAGGGACAGCATATCTTATTATGTCTCAGATAAAATGGAGTATTCAAACATCCTGAAACAATTTCTACACAGACTTGTCATCCAATCAAACCCTAAGTGGGGTTTTATGAGGCAGAAATCAGGGCAGAATTTGGCCCGTTGATTTCTGTTGGTTTTTTTTTTAACTTATATTTACACAGACTGCATGAGGGGAGCTCTCCCCTTTTGCTCTGTTAAAGTAGAGGACATGTTCTTATATGAAATGTGTGAAACTTTAGTTATCAATTAAGCTGATCAATCAGTATTATTAACTAATGTTCACATGATGGCTCTTGACTCTGATATTCTAGTCCTTCTATGTGTGCAGCATTCTACATTGATATCAAAGAACATTCCATGCAGTCAGGGAGAGTAGAAAGTTGGAGCTGAAATCTGCCACCTCGATTTGACAGCAGAATTTTCCCATAAAAATAGATATCTTTCAATTTTATTTGCAGGCAATAGTACAAGTGAGTTGGAATGGGCAAGAAAGAAAATCTGTACTGAGCCTAACTTTGTTTAATTTTCTTCAAGTTCAGAAGCATCATCAACAACAAAATGAAAACTGGTTTGATCAAACAGTGAATTAAGAATAAGTTTAATGCACGAAAAATAATCACCACACTTTGTAAAATATAATCCCATTCTATTACTGTGAAAGGCTGTACGGGGGCAGAACCACCAGTGAGCTGACCCCTGGCTCTTGTTCGTCGGCTTTGAATCGTAGTTACCACTAACACATTGTATTTGGTTAGTGCAACGCACTATATATAAGTAACAAAAATTCCTTAAACATGATACTATCAGGTTGTTTTGCTCATATGACTAGTCAGTGGGATGATTTATGTGAGTAAAGTGATATGAGAGCAGGATCTGGCCCTCAGTGAACTGCTTCGAGAAGATCCAAAGAATGAATTACCATACCATATATTTTGGTAAGATATAATGCAGTTTTAGGATACTGTAAGATATATTTAATTAACATGAAATCCACCTCCTCATTGACCAACACTTTGGTGAATCTTAGGGGTGCTTGACATCGGTCAAGATTATTATTTTGTACAATGGCCATCTGTAATAGTGACAGATTGCTTCCCATTACGAAAACATGTTTACAAAGTGGAAAGCCAAGAAGACAGTGCATAGGCTGTACGAGTAATTTATAAATCATTATATTGTGGATAGATTTCCATGTTAGACAGTATTGTCCTATACTATAATCAAAGTAGAGTAACAGCACTATAGCATATTAACACAAAGTATTTCGTACTTGTTTTGTTGGTGTTTTTGTCTCCATCGTTCATCACTTTTCTTTTAGTTTGAATGACCTTTTCCTATATTACTTGTTGGAGACCTCATGTTTTCATATTAATACTACTTACTGATTTTTCCTTTTCGAGTAGTAGAGAGCTCATATGAACTCTTCCTTAGAATTTTCTCTATCTCATTTACTATGGTCTATGGAATGTTTGGTGTGCTTCTCAAATGGGTAGAAAGAACTTGATTCTTAACATTAAATACACCCTATTTTATTCATAGGGTAGAGGTACCAGGTAAGTAACCTTATTCATTTTATTCGTGTTTACTTTGTTGTATCTAATACATTTTTTCATATTATTAACATGGAAGTGCTGAGGTTTTCATTTGTATGCAGCAGATATACAAATAAGTAAATGGTGTTATTTCATTATGGACCACAAAGCCCCACGAGCCTTTTAAATACTTTGCCGTGTCTACATGCTGCAGGAACATACAATGACCTGTTTTTTTGTTCAGTGGTTGTTCAGTGCTTAGCACAATGGGGTACAGGTCCATGATTAGGGCTCCTAGGTGCTACCGTTATACAGATGATAACTAATAATAACAATAGCCCTCTCTTGTACTGAAGTCATCATTTCTCATTGAAGAACTTCGCAATAAGCAAAGGTTCCTTATAACTGGTGTTGCAATTTGTGCTTTGAAACTATACAAGATTAACATCCTGCTTCACTATGAGTTTCTGAATTCACTGAAATAGCATTTTTTGGTATTAATATTTATTTCTATTACAATACAGCTCAGATGCCTCAGTCAGCTTCCTCACTTGAAGAGTTTACAATCTGCTGAATTGTAACACTCGGAATATTAAGCAGTAGCCTTGAATTGATAAGGTATGGATATAAACTTGTAGCTTTCTGTTCCATCAGCAGCATTTCAAAATAAACAAACGTCAACTCCCATTAAATTAAATGATCCCACTGAAGTAATTGGGAGAGATATAGGTCAATTATAAATAAATGTCATATTTTCACTTTTTTCCTCTTTCATATGCATCCAAGCTTCACAGAAACCATTCTGCATTATATTTAAATTCCAGGGATCAAATTCTGCACTCTCTTATACCCTCCTCAACCTGCTGTCTTGAATAGATTTAGATGAAGTGCAAGTCTTGTCAGAATTTGGTGACAGGCATTTAATTAGTCTGTCTACTACTATTTTATTATTATTCGTATGCTAGCTAACAGTAGTACAAAGGAAAAATGTCATAAAGAACAGTTGTACTGCATGCATTTCACCGATTGGCTGCCATGGATGTTGAATGGCGCCCTCCTATTCTGAATGTATTAGATTGGGAAAATGCTGGCAGCATAAAGGGTAAGTATTTCCAAAACAGACAATTTATAAAATGACATGGGTTTTGTTCTGACAATGGCATTTCTGAACTAAGACGTGTAATTAATCACTGTGCAAAAGAAGAGAACTGGTTAACAAACTGAAAGTTTCAAATCTGGAAACCTTCTCTACTGCACTGACGTGAAAAGTAAGATTCTTGAAATTTAAGGGTCATGTAAACTCTGAATTTTCCTCGGTTTTTGCATTCAAAGGAGAGCAAGGCTGGATTCCCATGATCTTTCCTACTTTATTGTTTACTAAGTTTGGTTATTGGTGCTTGCAGTACTGTAAGGAGAGTTTAAAGTTTTCCCTTTTCTAATTAAACTAAACTTGCACGCTCCAGTCTTGTTTTGCTCCAGTCTATGAATTGGAATTTGTAAAATAAGCCCCTAGATCATGTTAAATATTTATGATGTTTTTTTCTTGGATACTACCATATTGATAACTTTTTAATGCTTGTTCTCTTCCAGCATTACATATTCCTCATTTACTGCTTTAAAGCGGTTCATTGGAAATTGTTGCACTAACACACCACAATTTGAATGTCTTATTTTCCAATAATAAATAGTTCGTACTGTAATTTTGGCTCAAACTCTGTGTGGTTTGTGTCTTGCACAGTGGAGGATAAGTTGAAGTCCGTGAGGCTCAGGGCAGTTGGAGGGGTCAGTAAATACAGATCCAGTTACAATGTTAGGGCCTTTATTTGGAAAATAGTACATCTTTGCACTTGGCTTCTGGAACTTTGGATAATGGCATCCATAAAGCTTTCAGTCACCTGAAAATGAGCTTGTGTGGGGGGAAAAAATGAAATACTTTTTGTATAAATCCAACTTTTGACACTTTGCATTGAAAATTTATGAATACTGAGTAGTTCTAAATCATCCAATTAAGTTTTTTTCTCAATAAAATATCAGTTTTACTGCCTGAATTAAAATAATTAATTTCAATTTAAACCGAGTTATTGGAAATATTACAAGTGGAATTGTACCCTTATACTATTTTATTGTAGATGAGATATTTGTGTTTTGGCAAATTTTAAATATAAGAATGTGTACAATTTGCATCCTAAAATAGCACTCACATGAACAGAGGTGACCAGCTTGGGTCTTTAAAACTTTTGAAATCTTTGTACTTTTAATTTTACAGTATGTCAGCACTTTTGGTAGACCTCCCGGCTCCATTGAAGTTAATGCCAAAACTCCTATTTACTTCAGTGGATCTGGGATTTCACCCTATAATCCCAAACAATTTGGACCTTTACATGTGGTGTGCTGCTTTGGAGTGTCTCTAAGTGTAGCAAACAGAAACAAATACACACTCTTGTGGCCAATTTGTGATACAACATAATTATATATTTTACACATGGGGCAATTATGAATGAAACAATGTAACTATTTGACACACATGCTGATTTGAAAAGGATATCATTCGCTAATATGTGGTGGGCTATCAGTTTGTTTGTTTTACTACATGAGAGTGGTTTATTTAGACTGGATTTGTTATCGATAACTGTCTTGTATGAGATGGTATTTTAAAATTTGCTTAAATGCTTAGAACTTCTGATAGTTTTATAAATCTAAATAAACAAGTAAAAATAAAATAATTGTATGTTTCTGTTTTTCTTAAACAGTACAAATGAGGAGGGGAAGGTGATTTTGACATAAGAATGAATGGAATTTCAGGTCTAGCTATTACTAAAATCCACACTATGTTTGGTTATATATTATAATTTAAAACTGATATGTGGTGAATGTTTAAATACATGTGCTGTCAAAAGAGATGTTTAACAGACTTCATAATCTGTGGAGGTTCCATAAGGCAGCAAAAATATGCTTTATATTACCTGTTTTGATTCGTTTCTTAATTTTATGGTGAGTTCTGAAGTAGTTATGATATGAGGGGAAAATTTCAAAAGCATTAATAAATGTTTGTGGTCTTAAATATTTAGTAAAGAGAAGATATTTTCCTTAGATGTTTTTTGTTACCATAGCCTTCAAAATTAAACAATGGCCAGTGAACCAAAGAATTAATGTAAAAAGTAGCTTGCCTATTTAAAATCTTTATTTATTGTCAGCTTGTATGACTCATTTCATAGAAATATCTCTATTTGTTTTTATTATTTATTTAGCACAATAAGTGTTCTTAGTGCTTTCCAGTCTATTGAATTTAGAGTGGCATAATAAGCATAATAAGCTTACACCACTGGTGAATTTGGCTATGCTCACCATCCCAAGGAGTTTATAGTTATCAGTGGGAATATTCATGGTTGTAAATAAGGTATTATGTGTTTGCAGGACTAGTGGTCTAAAAGTTAAATCAAGGGCACAACAGAATTGACATTGGACAATGTTGGGTGAGGAGAAGCAGAGCGGGACAGCAGAGTGCTATGGAGAGCTTAGTGCAGCCTAGATTGTAAATGTTGTTTAAATCGCATATTTCATGCTGGTTACTTCTGAATTGCTTTATATATAAACTAAATAACATTATTTGGTGGATAATCATTGCAATGCTTCACAGGAAAAGTACACAAGGAATTTGAATGGGAAGAGGGTGGATGTTTTGAAAAAGAGAAAACTACTGTGTGTTTTCGAGGAAGGCTATGCTTTCGTGTCAGCTTCATTTGAATTATATTGGGCTCTGTTCAATGATAAGTAAGAATTTGGGGTTTTTTTTCCATTCTTTTTTCAATTGACTGGCCTTTACAGCTTTTAAAGTACTTTAAAAGTAGCTTTGTCAACATTAGAAAAGCTGCAATGTAATTATGGCAGCTTACCTTGCCGTTAAATTCTTTTTAATTACATGTTTAGCCTGCCTATGCCAAACTTCTTAATCCTGTCAAATATACTGTAGTGCATATTTGTTTATACTGTTTTTAAGATGCCAAGTTTAGATTTTCTTACTCCTGACTGGGTCTTTCCCTAAAAATAAGAGGTTTGAAATGTAATCCGTAGCCTGCTAATGTCTATTGTATAACGGCCATCAGTAATTATAGATGTTGAACTTCTTCTCAGGGCTAGTCTACACTACGGTGCTACAGTGGCACAGCTGCACCAATGTGCCACTGTAGCACGTCTGGTGAAGACGCGCTATGCTGACGGGAGAGCATCTCTCATCGACATAGTGCGGTGTGGACACCGCTTTAAGTCAATGTAACTTGCATCGCTCAGTGGGGTGGCTTTTTCACACCCCGAGCGACGTAAGTTACATTGACTTAAGCGGTAGTGCAGACGTGATTGCACAGGAATCTGAGTTTTTATATACGATTGTTGTGAAGAAAAGTTTTGAAGAAAAGCTTGAAAATGTCCATCATAAAGGACAAAACCCTGAAGGAAAATAAAAAGAATCCAAAATTTTGTACTGTTTAAAACCTCATGATTTTGTGGGGCCTGACTTATGGGTTCTGAATGTGTGTGGCTTGCAATACTGCTGGTCTTTTCAATGTTGATATTTTTGTTTACTTGCTTTTTGTTGTGAGGTTTTATATGGTGAAGTTTATTATTTATCACGAAGCCCTTTGTTAGCACGTACCATATATAGAAAAATACAGTGAAGCCTATTTCAAAGACCACCTGCCTTGAGACCACCTCAAGTGTACTGCAGCATTTTACCAAGCTAATTTAACTATTAAGTGACCATATTTCCAATGTCACCAGAGACAACCCAGAATTGGTCATAGATATAGAAGTATCCTATTTAGTAGACGGGGGAAGTCAATTATTTTTTGGCAAGGTCCAGACTCCAGAGAAACATTTTTCAAACCACAATAGCAATAATGATAATAATAAGTAAATAAAAAGATTTCATGGTCTGGAGTTGACCTGCAGTCTGCCTGTTGACTACCCCTGTAGTAGACCATCTGAAACTCTTTGGACGTGGGTGTCCATGAGACTCACGCTGTATTTGCATTCAATTTGCGCCCGGGGACTCTGCAGTTTGTATAGATCTGTGCATTGCTTTACAGCTTTTATGCTGAAAAACCAGGCAACAGTTAAACACAATGTGTCCATTTAGATAGTTTTTCATTAGTCTGAGACTGACTTGAGTCTAAATATAACATTACAAATCTTGAACTTCCTGAGGAACAACAAGAGACCCAATATATTTTCTATTCTTAACCCATACAGCTATATGTTACAGGCCACAGTCTGTCCTTGTTCCAATGGGAATTTTATTCAATGACCAAGAAGCCAATATGGCTCAGTAACCCATTTACTTCAGGGGAATTATTCATCACTATTTTTATTTTATCGAGCTGGCTGGAAAATGCAAAATTTTGTGAGGAAAAAGTCCTTTCAAAAATATTTGACTGAAAAACTCCCCCCCCCCCACTGAAAAAAGGGGGAACAGGTTGGAAAATATACTTTACTTTTCCTGGTTGTAAAACAGTAAGTAAGTGTGAAAAGTGTTCTTCTGCCCTTTCAGATGATACTTTTCCACTGGGGGGAAAAAAGGGAGAAGGAAGGACAAAAGGGAAAGAATGGAAAATACTTTTTTTGGTCCAAAAACTGAAAAAAAAAATGACAGTTTAAGTTGAAATGAAACAAAAATGTCCATCTTATTTTGAAATGTCAGTTCAAAATGAAATCTTTATTTCAAATTTTCCAACTGGAAAACTGAACATTTTTGTTGAAATCAACATTTTCCCACAGAAAAATTTGATTTAAATGAAACTATATTTTTTTTATGGGAAAGGGTTTTTATTTTTTATTTTTGGTCAAAATGTTTTGACCAATTCTATTTTATTACTAATTATTATGTAGTAGTAGTTATTATTATATTAATAATATATTCATGTTGAATATTTCAGTCTATAAGTTTAACCATATTTTATAAACATACAAAGAGGTCAGATCCTGCGTTCTTCATTTAACCAAGATATTTATTGACTCCCATGGCAGATTTTTGAGAAAGAACTGTAGATTCAGGCCCTAGTTTGCAATGTGAGTGCTGAATAATGATTTAATATAAAGTTCAGCATTTTAAACTTTCAGTGCCTGTATCAAATCTTTATCCATTTGTATTCATAATTGACAGAATTGATATTTGAGCACTTAATTCTTGCCTGCTTAGAATGGTGGAGAGGTTTGGCTTTTGTAGTTCCAAGACATAATTTTCTAAGGTTTATCGCAGACCTCCTGTTTCTAAGTGACAATAAAATCACCACACACATTCTTTTTCACTGCTGCTTGCTGTGGTGATCATATTTCCTTGGAGCTGTTTCTTTGAACACTTGTTGATTTATGCTGCCATAAATATGCTTATGGGGGGTGAAAGTGTGATTGTTTTAGCAAAAATAAAACCTTCCAATGTGTTAGTATTTAAACCAGGGACCATGTGGTATGTACAAAAGTCACACTTCAAAAGTTTCTACTGCTTTGAAAGGTTTTGCCAGTTGGAGAGAGATTACCTATTCGTGGAATGGGGAATTTCTGGAACTGGTAAAAAAAGAAAAAGAAAAAAAAGCTGCTTTAAGTGTGACCTGTCTGTACACTTTAATATGGTAAAAAAGATAACTATATGGCCATGTGCAATTTAAAAAAAGTGATTAAAGGAACTAAGATTAACAGAATAGATGAATAAAACTGTGAGATTCCATCAGGCTTCCTCTCTGGCATGTTTACATCTGTGGCCATTAAAAGCGAGTCTGTAATGGTATACCTGCCATTCTTCATTACCATGGTGTGCCACTGGGTGATACGGTAATCCAGGCATCATTTTATTTATGGCTTCTGATTTACAGCACTTCTGTAGTACAGCAATATGTAGTTGTCGTGCACTTCTGAAGCTGTGTTTATTGTAAACCATTTGTGACAGGGTCAACAACCCTATTTAGACTCCACGTTTTTTAATGGCGAGGCTGCTGGTGGCGGGGACCACAGCCTATCATGTGGCCCAATATTGTCCCATTGTTTTCTTGTACTGTATTCCCCTGTTGGTCTGTCTGTATCTGTCTGTTGTCTCTTGTCTTACATTTATCCTGTAAGCTCTTTGGAGCAGGAACTATCTTTTTGTTCTGTGTTTGTTCTGCACTTAGCACAATGGGGTCCTGGTCCACGACAGGGGCTCCTAGCGCTATAGTAGTATAAATAACAGTAATACTAGTGTTATTTTAAGAACAAACAGATAATTTCATTAGTGGTTCAGAATTAGGAAGAGCTTACAGTAAAACTCACAAGGACCTTTGGATAGTATTGGCTAGATAATTGAGCAGAGGATGGTGCTGGGCTTGTATCATTTGACCTCTGGAATTGAGATCCATGTGGCAGAGTGGTGGTGGTGGTGGTGGGGAGGGAGAACAGAAATGGAGTGATCTTACAGTGCTGGAACTGATATGCTTTATTGCTGAAGTGAGTACTTTCTCATTACAACAAGAGAAGGAGAAGATTAAGAGGTTAACCCTTTAGTGATACCACTTGTGGTGCAAGACAGGATATGTGACTGGAAAGCCTCACCCTTGGTGTTTAGAAGTTTAAATGAAAGAAGAGGTAAGCAACACAAGTTATTTCCCCCACCCTGAGGAATTTGGTATTGGAGGGCAACAAAAATGATTAGGGGGCTGGGGCACATGACTTACGAGGAGAGGCTGAGGGAACTGAGCTTATTTAGTCTGCAAAAGAGAAAGGGGGGGGGGGATTTGATAGCATCCTTCAACTACATGAAGGGGGTTCCAAAGAGGATGGAGCTCGGCTGCTCTCAGTGGTGGCAGATGACAGAACAAGGAGCAATGGTCTCAAGCTGCAGTGGGGATGGTCTAGGTTGGATATTAGCAAAAACTATTTCACTAGGAGAGTGGTGAAGCACTGGAATGGCTTACCTAGGGAGGTGGTAGAATCTCCATCCTTAGAGGTTTTTAAGGCCTGGCTTGACAAAGCTCTGCCTGGGATGATTTAGTTGGTGTTGGTCCTGCTTTGAGCAGGGGGTTGGACTAGATGACCTCCTGAGGTCTCTTCCAATCCTAATCTTCTATGATTATTTTTTTTTACCATTTCTAATAATGCAATATGTGTGTGAATATATTTTCTAGCTAGTTTTGAAAATGTCTTTTACTGGATTAATTGGGATTGTGTCGACTAATCAGGAATAGGGCTTGATCAGAACTGCAGTGACTGGCAAATGCCCAGAGCTTTGTAAATTAATGAGCTCAAGATGATTACTACAGTTTTTGGTACTTGGTACTTTATGCACCAAATTGCTTTAATTACAGGGGATATAGTGGTATTTGCTATCGTCTTTTATTCATACACTATGAAGCATATGAATATAAGGCTTTAAGAGCTGTACCTGGCAGTCAAAAGAAACCTTAATTATCAAGAGTCCAAGGGCAGGACCCAATCCAGTCACCAACTTCAATGAATGGGAATTTTACCATTGATTTAATTGACAGCTGGATCAGTACTATAATTTTTCTATTAATAATGTGCTCCTACCATTGTGAAAATCCTAATTCTGGTGCTGAATATAGCTTGGCTTGTATTTAGCAAGTTTTCATCTATGATATGTTTTGATCTGCTAAGTTATTAGAAGAAGTTCTGTATTCATGTGAAAGCATTTTAGACTTACCTGTGCTTTTATCGTTAATGAAAAATAAGCATCTATCTAGGGTAGGCGTGGCAGATTGTACAAACATATTTATACATGTATGTACTGTAGGGTAGATGTTTAGAATAATGGTACCACACAAGTGGTCAGAAATAGCACCACTCTGTGTGTCCAGCGAATCTTGTCAAATCACAAAATCTTAATGCTTTTCAAAGAAGCTTTTACCCTCCAAGAAAAAGATACATTTTACCCCAAAATTATCTGTAAAGTGATCAAAATAACATGAGCATTTAAAAAAAGTTGATGCTCAAAAATTCTTATTAATAGAGCCCTGCGTAGATACAAAAGTTATATCTGCATCTGATCTGCGATCTTCAAAAATGTTCTGCGGATATAAGCAGATATCCACAGATTTGCAGGGCTCTACTTATTAACTTCCCCTGGTTTCCCACATTCCGAAAGAACTCCACTAGCTCCATATTCATTCCATTTGGTGGTTCTTGTTTTTAGTACCCTCCATGGACTGTCTCCAACCTACCACATGGATCCTTCTTTTACTCAATCTCTCCTCCCTTCCCTGCTACCTCTGCTCATCTATTGCTAGCTTCCACACAGTTTTGCCACATTTGGTAGGAGCATTCACCTCTATGGCTCCTTCCATCTGGACCGGTCTGTCTGTAGCTCTATACCTCATTGACATCCCATTAAATTTTCAGGTAATTATTGAAACCATATCTTGTTACCCTTTTAATTTCTCTCCTTTCTTTTTGATTGTCTCTTTGTAACTGTCTTTGGCATTATAAAACATTTTGGGACACAGCTTGTCTGAAAGATGCTATATAAAATGAAGCTGCATCTTATTATTATTGTAATATAATCATATTTTGCCTGGTGAGGGGCAGGGTAAGGAATAAGAATACTGTTACAGCAATTCTGATTACAGAAACCTTCTTGCTTCTTTTGACATACAAAAATCTGTTGAGGATATTTCAGAAAAATAAGGATAAATAATACCTAGCTCTGATATAGCGCTTTTCATCAGTAGAGCTCAAATGTCTTTACAAAGAAGGTCAGTATCATCACCCTTGTTTTACAGATGGGGAAACTGAGGCACAGTGGTGAAATGACTTGCCCAAGGTCACCAGGGCCAGTGGTAGAAACTGGAATAGTACCCGGATCTCGTGAGTCCCAAGTCCAAGCTATCCACCAGGTCACACTGTCTCCCAACTACAATGTGATTTGTTTCTGCTAAGATCAAGCATACCATTTAGATAGGTCTCAGTCCAGCTAAGAACTTAATCATATGCTTAACTTTAACACTTGTACATTGTCCCACTGTGGTTAAGCATATGCTTAAATGTTTGTTGGATCAGGGAATTAGTGTCACTCCTTTGTCAGGAGGAAGGTTGGTCTCTTGGGTAAGGTCCAGAGCTGGGAGCCAGGAAATCTGAGACTTATTCCCACCCGTGAATTACAGTTGTTGGGGTTTTTTGTGTGTGTGGCCTGTAGCGAGTTCAGCATTGCTGTCTGTATATTGTAATATGACAAGGGAATTTGAGACTACTTTGCATATCACAAGGTTGAGCCCTGGAGCTCTGAGAACATCAGGGCAGACTGGTAGTGGGGTTAGACAATAACCTAAATGATTTCTCCTCATGTAAAAAGGGTAACACTTACATTCTGCTAGCTTTTGTTTTCATTGGGGTTGCAGTTTATAGTATGTCTTCAAAGACTACATAATGTGCTCTGAATTTGCAAAATGATCCATTAGGCAAAAAAACCTGTATAACAAATTCCAGTGGGTGGAATCTCATTATTCTGAGGTCTTTCTGTGTCTGTCTTTATCCAGTATAATATTGTAATGATATGCAGTGTCCTGCATTAGATTTGTTTGCTGTGCAAGTCCAGTCTGAAAGTTACTAATATGATAAGATAGTAATTTTGTCTTGAATTAGACACTTGTAAATTTCTATTGACCTCGAGGGCCTGCTTTTAAATAAACTGCTCTTTTGTTTCCAATTTAGAGCAGGAAGCTCATTATGCCTTCATTTAATATTACAGCTCAAACTGGCAGAGTATCAGAATTTTAACTTCAGTTGATATGACATCATCTATCTGGCATAGCAACATGACTTGAGGCTTTATAGAAACCAAACCTTCCAAATAATTCATTTAAAATTAAATATAAGTATTTGTTTAATTGTAGGGAATATTAACATTTATTTAAAATTATTAGTATTGGATCATGAGTCTTAATACAAAATGGTTAACAGGTCACATTTTTCCTTTGGTCTTTTCCATCTATAGATCAAGGGTAAAATTTTCAAATGTGTCTAAGTGACTTAGGAGCCTAAAGCTTTGTCTACATTTAAAAGCTTTGCCAGTTTAACCAGAGGGCAATGCTCTGTCATGGATCATGAGACTTTTTACTTATTAGTGCTGCCTAACTTCGTGAGGAGTTCAAAGAGATAAGATTCCTCTCACTCTCAAGCATTGTAACTACATAGTTTAACCTACCACATCTTTGCAGCTATATTTTTCTTTAGGTTAAATTGAAGGGAATTCCAGATACAGACACGTTGTGTGCACTCTGTGGATGAAATTACCCCTGTGTAGAGGGACTGAACAAGGCCCTATGCACTTCTTAAGCTGCACTTAAAGTGTGGCTATTCTCTGAAAAGTGACTGTGTAAAAAGGCCACCTTTTTACTCAATACATCTTCTCCCTATGGATAGTTTGATTTTTGATTGATTATACTGATTTTTAGTGATTTCCATCCCCCTTCCTGTTAGCACTGCACAGCCAACACAAAGTTGACAGAATGAGCTAAATTCTGTTCAGGCTAATGCATCATCAACAGAGCAGAATCCTAAAACTAACTTTATAAATGTGACAGTGGAACTCTGATTTTTGTGGGCCGGTCATGCTCCCATTGAAATCAATAGCAAATCTCTCATTGACTTAAGTGAAAAACAGTGCCAGACCCTAGAGGCCTTTTATGGTACTTTCATGCTCTGTTTATCTTTTCTTCTCAATATAAGGTTGGTTTTTTTCAGTCATTATTGTTGTATTTTAATTGATTGTGTATCTAGCAAATGTGGGACCCAAACCTACAAAGCGTATTCATGTGACTTACGCACAAATAGTTCACTAGTAACAGTGGGACTACTTGTGTGAGTACAGCTCACCAGCATGAGTCAAGCTTGGGCTCTAGAACATGTAATTATCTTGATGACTGAAGGACATTTTAACTTCCTATGGAAGCCCAATGGGGGTTTTGCTCTTCCGTAGAGCAAAGGTGAAATCCTGGTTCTATTGAAGTCATTGGAAAAAACTCCCATTGACTTCAGTGGGCGCAGCATTTCACCGTAGGTCTTTATCTAGTATAAAGGCTTGAAACCAGAGCATTTTTGACCAGAGGGTAATAAGCTGAAATTTTGAAGTGACTAAGGGCAAGATAGGGTCATAAGAATCAATTCAGGAATTGCATGTAAATTGAGAGGAGTCTAAACACAAGCTAAGCTCCATAAATATGAATTTACATGCAAAGCTACCATAAATATTGCAGTAAGAATTCGGTGTGCAAATCTGTTGGACACTAGGTATTCTGAAACTCCAGCATCCCTTGTAAGGAGAATCACATTGTGGTGCACTTCATTACTCAATCTCTGTAGGAAGAAAAGCTGCATGCTCTGCAGTGGAGGAACACAATTAGTGCCTTTCGTGTACTTTATACGTAGCCTGTAAAGCACCAGAATGTAAGGTAGAACAGGAGGAGTGGAATCTTCAAGCAGCATCTTCTCATGGTCATTCTGGAAGTTTTTTTGTGCTTTAGAGATAAACAAGACATTATAAACAAGATATGGGACCAAACCCTGCAAAGACTGTCTTTGTGAAATCATCTGCAAATGTTTTTCCTGTTCCTATTAATGAGCATCGATTAATGTTTCATGGCTGCTGTATTTTCTTTAGATGGCATACTTAATTTTGTTAACGCTGTGTATCAAATGCATATTCAAGAAGGCAGTATGTCAGTTACTATCCATATTCAAGGGTTCTCTAGTCACGTGACAATGTATTTTTTTGCAAAGTGGTTCATGGACTCATAGGTTTGTAAAGCTAGAAGAGACCATATGTTCAGGTAGTCTGACCTCCTGCATAGCACCAGAGACTCCTGCATCAAACCCATAACTTCTGGCTGAGCAAAAGCATATCTTTTAGAAAGACAGCCAATCTTGATGTAAAGACTAGGCAAATGGGAGCATGTACAAAGGTAGGTGTACGCCTACACCTTTTAAGTACGTCTTGTTGGCCCTGGGTAATAAGTAGCACTGATGATAGCTTTATTTGTGTTTCAGTATTGTAAATTGAACCAACCAATGGAGAAAGGTGGGAATGAAAAGAATCAGAATTGTAGGACTGGAAGGGATCTTGAGAGGTCACCTAGTCCAGTCCCCTGCACTCCTGGCAGGACTAAGTATTATCTAGACCCTCCCTGAGAGGTGTTTGTCTAACCTGCTCTGAAAAATCTCCAATGATGGAGATTCCACAACCTCCCTAGGCAATTTATTCCAGTGCTTAACCACCCTGACAGGAAGTTTTCCCTAATGTCCAACCTAAACGGCCTTGCTGCAATTTAAGTCTAATGCTTCTTGTCCTATCCTCAGAGGTTAAGGAGAACAGTTTTTCTCCCTTCTCCTTGTAACAACCTTTTATGTATTTGAATACTGTTATCATGTCCCCTCTCCATCTTCTTTTCTCCAGCCTGAACAAACCTAATTTTTTCAATCTTCCCTCATAGATCATGTTTTCTAGACCTTTAATCATTTTTGTTGTTCTTCCTCCAATTTGTCCACATCTTTCCTGAAATGTGGCGCCCAGACCTAGACACAATACTGTAGTTGAGGTCTAATCAGTGTGGAGAAGAGCAGAATAATTATTTCTTGTGTCTTGCTTAGAACACTCCTGCTAATTCATCCCAGAATGATGTTTGCTTTTTTTGCAACCGTATTACACCGTTGACTCATATTTAGCCTGATCCACTGATACCCAGATCCCTTTCTGTAGTACTCCTTCCTAAGCAGTCCTTTCCCATTTTGTATGTGTGCAGTGCAACTGATTGTTCCTTCCTAAGTGGAGTTCCTTCCTAAGTGGAATACTTTGCATTTGTCCTTATTGAATTTCATCCTGTTTACTTCAGACCATTTATCCAGTTTGTCCAGATTATTTTGAATTTTAAACCTATCCTCCAAAGCACTTGCAACCCCTCCCTGCTTGGTATTGTCACAAACTTTAAGTATACTCTCTATGCCATTATCTAAATCATTGATGAAGATATTGAACAGAATCAGACCCAGAACTGATCACTGCGGGACCCCACTCAATATGCCCTTCCCGCTTGCCTGTGAACCATTGATTACTGTCTGTGAATGTTTTTCCACCCATTTATGCACCCACCTTATAGTAGCTCCATCTAAGTTGTATTTCCCTAGTTTGTTTATGACAAGGTCATGCAAGACAATATCAGAAGCCTTACTAAAGTCAAGATATACCACATCTACCACTTCCCCCCTATCCACAAGGCTTGTTACCCTGTCAAAGAAAGCTATTATGTTGGTTTGACATGATTTGTTCTTGACAAATCCATGCTGACTGTTACTTATCACCTTATTATCTTCTGGGTGTTTGCAAATTGATTGCTTAATTATTTTCTCCATTATCTTTCCAGTTACTGAAGCTCACATTGATGAGGTAGGTTCCCTAAATAAAAAAAATAAAAGGAAAAATTACAATATTAAATAATATAATATAACATTAAAAAGAAAAACCTCACAGATCATGTGGAAAACCTAGATAATAAAGGGAGAGTTTCTGCCCTCACACTAATTTAAATTTGGAGTAACTCCAGAGAAGACAATGGAGTTGGAATTACAGCAGCATAAGCAAGGGCAGATGATGTTCCCATGGTAATAAAAGGACCCCGACAATATTCTCAGTTAAGTTATACAAGAAAATCTATTTTAAAAGCCTTTTGGAATGCTCTTAGGAGAGCAATCCATGTTCAAGCCAACTGAAAAAAATGACAATAACAAAACTTTCACTGTACTTTAACCAAGGTTTGTACTTGGGATCAGTGCTGATGTCTGCACTGCAGAGCGTGAACATCACTGAACAAACACAGCACTGGGATTCAAATACAGGATATAATTCTTTTACACTGCATGCTGGGAATGGCTTCAGTACTCAACAGTCTGGGATGTGGCACTGAGCCACATACAGTGGAGTCACTTTCAGCCTATTTCAGAATATTGTGTCTTTCTGTAAATGGTAAATAATTATATAACATTTATTTATTGCATTATGTTTCCCATGCCACGGAGATGCCTGGGCCTCCGCATCGGGAGACAGAGTAGGAAGTAGCCCAGGGGGACTATGCATTTATCCGGTTGTAGAACCGAACGATATGTCAGCGTGTTTCAGTAGGATCTCTGCTGACTCAGTGCTGACAGGGCCCTCGGCTGGGACCTGGTGGAGTAGGGAGGGCCCGGGTACTCCTACCCCAGCCACCATCCCCTCCTGGGTGGTGGCCTATCACCCCTACAGCCATTAAACCGCACCTATTTTGACTCTGGCCAGTAGGCTGCATGGCCCTGCAAGAGAGGACATCTATATTGGCTCTGACTGTTAAGCCGTGCAGCCCTGCAAGAAAGGGCAACCATACTGATTCTGGCCACTAGGCCACATAGCCCTGCGAGGGATGGCAGCCATATTGACTCAGACCACTAGGCCAGACTGCCCTGAGGCCAAGGGTGGGCAGGTGGACTTAGCCACAGGTCGATGATGCCCTTGTCCCACCCCAGGATGGGGTTGGGGTGTACTCACACCGTGACACAATACTTAATTCTTTTCTTCTTCAAAGCACTTTGTAGACATTAAATAGGGAATCATTATGATCCTCATTTTGCAGATGGGGAGCTAATGACTTGCGCAAAGGCACTTATGAATCAGGACTAGAATTCAGGAGTTCCTGGCTCTTAGTCAGTGCCCAGACTGCACCTCTCTCTGCATAACAATTAGCTATGCAGTGCACTGGGTCTCTAGCCTAGCTAATAGTTTTATGCATGTCAGGGTCAGAACGCAGAGCCTGACTTACACCAGTGTAAAACTGGAGTGTAACCGATAAATCCGACGCAAATTCTTCAGTTGGGCCTCAGCAGAGCACCCTGACCTCTTTATAAACATTTGTCAGAGATCCTAAACTACCTGCACAGGAAATGTCATTGCGTTTTATTGGCTTACTTAATTCTACATAATAAAGTGCATTATATCAAAATTGAATTATCTCTGCCAGTCTTAGCACAGGGATGCTGTACAGTTGCTGACTCAAAGCTGTATGGTTGTTTCTCAGTTATGGAAATCCCTGAACTCTGATTAAATGAAGGTGCCTGATTTGCATAATGGCATTATGATTATTTATCTAACTACAAATCACTCTGCTCTGATTGACTCCTGCCCTTACAACTCCCAAACTCCAAGACCTTCTGCAAACAATGAGTAACTTAAAAAAAAAGAAAAAGATTGAATTATGCATATATTTGAAGTTCCCCATCCTTCTCCTTCCTCAGCTTTCAGTGCTCGTGGGTGGGAGTCAAGTACTTCCCCTGATCCCTTCAGCTTTTACGTAATCGAATAACAAATGACTCTGTTGGCAATTGGTGTGTGTCTATGCTTGTGTATTTAGCAGGGGAAGGAAGGAGAGATAGGACAAGTGGAAAGAAGAGGAAGTGGAGCTTTAAAAATTCTTCTTATAAATAAGGCACATAGATGGCATGATGTGCTTTGCTGAATGAATGAAGATGGATTCTGTGCCCAGAAGAGCTTCCAATCTAAGGTCCTTATCTAGAGTAGTGAAGATTGCAGAACCTGGCCCTTGTTAAAGTGAGACCAATGGGTGAAGATAATGCATGGAGGGAAACAGGGAAAGGTAGAAAAAGAATGCAGACATCATGCTCATGCTGTCACTTTGCACCTAAATCTAATAAGTTTTAGTGTTAATAGTTTAGTGTCAGCTCTTTGTTCCAAATATTTCTCATTTTCCATAGCCCCATATTGTGCTGTAAGTTTCTAAGCAGAATTCCTCATTGAGATAACTAAAACCTGGTAGCACAATATGGCTCATCCTCTGGAACTAGTTTATTCAGCTATTAATGTAGCATTGCATTTTCTTTGGCTCAGAATTTCTGAACAGAATGTTACTTGTGACAGTTCTGGGCCATTCTTCCAATTGGTTGTTTGAATGGTATTCCTGAATTCTGAATACACCAAGTGTTGACTTCTTTTATTACGTTGACTTCAGTGGAAGATCTTTATCTGGGGAGTTTGCAGAAATAGGTCCCTACATTATATTGTAAATTCCTTGAAATGTTTCCCCGAGTATGGCATTCACATCTTGATATAAATGATCTATTTGTTAGACTTTCTAGTATCCGGTGTTACCAAATAATTCTTTTTGTTATCTATTTTTGGTTTGCTCCGTAATGTACTGTATGTTTGAGATATGAGAGTTTATAGTGTTTTACTCTGTGCTAAAGAAAGAGGGATCAAATATTCCTTCCAGCATTTTGGTTCAGTTAGTACCAAAGATGAAGTAATAATTAAATGTGTAGCCTGGTTTGTAGTAAATAAATGGTGATAGAATTTCAGGTTTGTGAAATTAAATTAATCTTTATAAATAGGAATAGCAGCAAAGAATCCTGTGGCACCTTATAGACTAACAGATGTTTTGCAGCATGAGCTTTCGTGGGTGAATACCCACTTCTTCGGATGCAAGTAGTGGAAATCTCCAGGGGCAGGTATATATATGCAAGCAAGAAGCAAGCTAGAGATAACGAGTTTAGTTCAATCAGGGAGGATGAGGCCCTGTTCTAGCAGTAGAGGTGTGAAAACCAAGGGAGGAGAAACTGGTTCTGTAGTTGGCAAGCCATTCACAGTCTTTGTTTAATCCTGAGCTGATGGTGTCAAATTTGCAGATGAACTGAAGCTCAGCAGTTTCTCTTTGAAGTCTGGTCCTGAAGTTTTTTTGCTGTAGGATGGCCACCTTAAGATCTGCTATTGTGTGGCCAGGGAGGTTGAAGTGTTCTCCTACAGGTTTTTGTATATTGCCATTCCTAATATCTGATTTGTGTCCATTTATCCTTTTCCTTAGAGACTGTCCAGTTTGGCCGATGTACATAGCAGAGGGGCATTGCTGGCATATGATGGCGTATATTACATTGGTGGATGTGCAGGTGAATGAACCAGTGATGGTGTGGCTGATCTGGTTAGGTCCTGTGATGGTGTCGCTGGTGTAGATATGTGGGCAGAGTTGGCATCGAGGTTTGTTGCATGGATTGGTTCCTGAGCTAGAGTTACTATGGTGCGGTGTGCAGTTACTGGTGAGAATGTGCTTCAGGTTGGCAGGTTGTCTGTGGGCGAGGACTGGCCTGCCACCCAAGGTTTGTGAAAGTGTGGGATCATTGTCCAGGATGGGTTGTAGATCCCTGATGATGCGTTGGAGGGGTTTTAGCTGGGGACTGTATGTGATGGCCAGTGGAGTCCTGTTGGTTTCTTTCTTGGGTTTGTCTTGCAGTAGGAGGCTTCTGGGTACACGTCTGGCTCTGTTGATCTGTTTCCTTATTTCCTCGTGCGGTTTCTATCAAAGAAACTGAGGAACCACCTGGTGACACGGGGTGACACGGAGGGGAGCCTGGGTCCGAAGGCAGAGGGGGTCGGGAGACGGGGATGCTGATCAGGTGGTTCCTCAGTTTAAGTGGGTGGCGAGACATCAACTGGAAACTTTGGCAGAGGCAGTGTCTTTGGCAGCGAACTACCTGATGTCCCTTGGGCTGGAGGCTGAAACACCAAAAGTCAGTCCTGTGAGCTTCTAGTCCCTATGGAGCGCTGATGTCTGAACCCCGCCAAGGCTAACTAGGGGAGCTTGCACTCCCAAATGTAGTGGAGGGGGGCACAAAGGCCAAAAGAAGAGCCTGGAAGTTCACCCACCACTGTCCAAGAGGACTCCACCAGGCCTGGCCGAATGACCTTATCCAAAGGGATTTCCCCCTTTGGGAGAACCAACCAAGAAACCCATTCCTCCCACTGGGAGCTGTTTTGCATGCGGTCAACAAGGACATTTCAGAAAGAACTGCCCATTCCTGGACTGTAGTTACGGGCAGACCTGGACAGCCGATAATAGTGCTTGGAAGAGGGACCCTGGGAAGATGTTGATCCCAGTACAAGTGGATGGATTAGCAATACATGGGCTGACAGACTCAGGCTGTAGCCAGACCCTGGTCTGGGAGAGGCTGGTGGGGACCAGAGGTGAAGCTGGTGACATAACCTACCTTCAGTGTATACACAGGGATGTGTGACCCTATCCCACAACAGAAGTACTAATGACTGTGTAAGAACACACTGAAATCGTGTGGCCGGGAGTGGCAAAAGACCTGGCCTACCCACTCATACTTATGTGTGACTGGAAGTTCTTTGAAGAAGTGGTCAAGGGGTGGGGAGATGGCTCCATAGAAAAAGTGGAGACAGAGCTGGAAGACCCAGGAAGGCGTGGGATGGCCATAGTGGCCGAGAGGCAGTCCAGGAAAGAAAGGGGCTCAAAGCAGTATGAAAACTCAGGAGAAGGACCATCCTCAGAGATGGACTTGTTGCCTGAACTTGATCAGGGCCGTAGGGGCTTGCCACTACCTGCCAACCTAGACCTGGGGGACTTTGTGGTTGAACAAAGAAATGATCCAACCCTGAGTAGGGTTTATGAGTAGCTCACCCATACATACGGTAAAGTGTTCCCCAGAAGTTGAAACAGTGACCCCATCTTGAACTAATAGGATTGAGGGCATACCAGGCAATGAAGGATTCTAAGATGGGAGAGATAAGAATCCAACTCCTAGTGCCAAGGAAATTCCGATGCGAAGCATTGCAATTAGCCCATACTGCTCCAGGTGGGGGTCACTTGAGGTGAGAGAACTCTTGACAGGGTAACACTGAGGTTTTACTGGCCGGGGGTCCACCTGGAGGTGCAATACTACTGTGCTTCATGCCCGGAATGCCAGTGGACAGTCCAGAAAAAGGTCCTAAAGACTCTGTTGGTACCACTCCTTTTGTGGTGGTGCCCTTCAAAAGGATAGGCATATACATGGTGGGCCCACTAGAGAAATCTGTGGCGGGGCACAAGTACACATTAGTAATCATGATATGAAGCATGTGGCAGTGGTTGTACGGGCTTTTAAGGAGGCAGGTTTGATGGACAATCCAACCAAGTGTTGACTGGCCACCCATAAAGTCACCTAACTAGAGTATACTGGTGGTGGTTGAGGATGGGCAGCTATGATCCTCAGTGGACAAAGTCCAAAGCCTGGTGGGCTACCCCACAAAGAAACAAATACGAAAATTTTGGGGATTAGAGAAATACTATCGAAGGTTGTCACTCTTTGCTACCATCACTGCCCCTTTGATGGACTTGGACCAAAAGCTGTGACAGAACACTCCAAGACCAGTTGACCTGGGAACTGGTACTATTCCACCCAGACTTCTCAATGCCTTTTATTCATTACTGTCTTAGGAATTTGGAGGAGAAGAACACTCTGCTCTCTGTCTCAGGAGGAAGTTGTTCCCACAGGAGGTAGCCCACTCAGTCACTGAGAAGGAGGCCCTGGTGGTTAAATGGGCCATTGATGCCCTGGGCTATTGTTTGTGGGGGTAGCCCTTTGTCCTGGTAACTGACCATGCACCACTCCACTGGCTGAACTCAATGAAGGACAATAACCCACTCATTATGCAGATGTACTACTTGAAAGCTATATGGCTATAGCAGTGGCTCTCAAACTTTTGTACTGGTGACCCCTTTTACATAGCAAGCCTCTGAGTGCGACCCCCCTTATAAATTAAAAACACTTTTGTATGTATTTAACACCATTATAAATGCTGGAGACAAAATGAGGTTTGGGGTGGAGACTGACAGCTCACGACCCCCCATGTAATCACCTCACGACCCCCTGAGGGGTCCCGACCCCCAGTTTGAGAACCCCTGGGCTATAGCGACAGGTACCACTGCATAGGGAAGTGAGACAGTTTGGTTACCTTTCCTTTTTCTTTTTATCTTATCTGGGATTGACAGCGGGGAGAGAAAAGCAATTATTATGCCTGGTTCCTGATCGTGTAAAATTATATAGTTATATCAGGAGTCACCGGATGGCACTGTCACATAGTCATACACGTTTTTCTTAGGGTATGTCTACACTGCAGTTACGGAGTGTGATTGCAACTCATGTAGGTACATCTGAGTAAGGTGGCTCAGGTACCAGAGTAGTGAAGCCCAGGGCCGGCTCTAACTTTTTTGCCGCCCCAAGCACAAAAAAAAAGCGCCGCCCCGCCGAAACACCCCGCCCCCTGAGTGCCGTGCCGCCGAAACACCCCACCCCTCCGAGCGCCGCCCCGCCGAACCAAAAAAAAACAAAAAACCCCGAGCGGCCCCCGCCACCCCAAGATTGGCTGCCCCTTACAAGGTGCCGCCCCAAGCACGTGCTTGGTCGGCTGGTGCCTGGAGCTCGCCCTGGTGAAGCCGCATCGTGCGAGTAATTTCCCAGGGTTCCGGGTGAAGTCCTGCCGAAACCCATGCTGCTGCAGTGCCTGAGCTAGCTAGAATAAAGCTAGCTTGGGTATGTCTACGTGAGCTACAATCACACACGACTGCAGAATAGATGTACCTCAAGTGTGAGCAGTGTACAGTCGTTGACGAAATGCTGTGTTATTAGTTTTGTGATGGAGTTTCTCATGAGGAAGCTGTGCCAAACAGCAAGAGTTTACTCTCTCCCTTAATCTCCATAATAAGAGTCAATTCTTGGGGCAGGGTTGCTTTCTGGGAACTGGGCAGAAGGGATTGTGTGCATGCCATTTGTGGCCAACTCTGATCAAGGACTGGTGTATGTAATGTAAATAAAATAAGTTACACTGAGGGCTTGTCTGCACCAGGTGTTTGATCCATAGTAACTCAAGTTAGTTTGGTGTGAAAATGCCTGTGTACACACAACACATTAATTAGAGCGCAGTAACTCCACATTTACTATGAACTCTGGAGTCCCTTGCAAAGTGTATTATGTTTCATGCTAATTGAGCTAGTGCAGAGTATTGTTCGTGTGCTGCCACACATTACTTTGGCGGTCCTCCAAATGTTATCCTACACTACTTTGTGGTTGTCTGTTACTGACCTGTTTGTTTACCTGAGAACCTTACACTGCTCTGGGGTCAGGTTGACCTGATGTTCCCTCCCCCATTTAAAAACTGCTCCTGGATTCAAATATATTGACGTTGCCACGATATTGCTCCAGAAGCCCTACAGCATGCCTCGAGCAGCCAGTTAGAGCCGTACTGAGATCCTGGATCTCATTGCCATCTGGGGAGTGAAGAATTGATCTGAATCCAAATCAGTCCTGAAGTTTGAAGCGAGTCAGTTTAATGGTTCCCCCCCCCCCCCCCATTAATTCACTCTGCTGTAACTCAACTATTCTCCATGCAATCTGAATTCAGAACAGTCAAAAGATTCTGGTGCGGGAGGAGTTATAGCAAGGATGAATTTGATGCTGTGTTTTTATTATGCTTGGTGTACTAGACAATAAGCAGCCTGTACATAATGCACTTAATGCTTATTCATTGCCCATACATTATAAATGGTATAATTCCCCAAATCACTTTCCAATATCTGGCAACAGCATATCCAGCAGCTTGGACTGTGGAGTGCATTGATTAAAATACAGTTGAGCATCAAAACTCCTGTTGGTGGCTGGAGACAGGTCCTGAGGATTTCTCATTCGATTTGTCATCATGGATTCTGGCCAGTATACAGAAGCATAAGACACCAAGTGACATGAGAAGAGGTACCTGGGACACTACATCCTCTGCTTCTGGGTTCTGCCTCAGTCTCCAAACAGTCAAAGAGAGATTTCTTTGGGGCATACTGGTCTTTGCAGTATGCAAGCTCATAGCTGGACCCAGTCTGTAAAGTGTATATTTTTACCTTCTCAAAGGAAGCTTTCCATTTCCAAGAGCTTATTCTACAGTATATATTAGTAATGAACGTATCAGCTATGGACATCACAGCACAATGATCAGGTGATGACTATTACAGAGAGGTTTTGTGCAATAAGGGTAGTCTGGTTTTAGTAGGAAGATCTGCACATGTAGCTGTTCCGCTTTACTAGATAGTATGTGCTCAGATAGGTGCCATGTAAAATACTCACTGCAGTGATCTAGCTTAAAGGAATGTCAGCTGAAGCACATTCTCTTATGCTTCCAGCATAAACACTCCAGAATGAAGAACAACTCGGTCAAATCTTGCTAAAGATGGCTAGTTGTGAGGAGGTTGTTTCATAGTTTTCCATTACAGTGATTATAATTTTTTCCCTATGGCCCCAGGGCTGTATTAGTGAAAATGAATTATTCTTGGGGCATGTTTATACTGCATCTGGGAGCGAGCATCCTACAGGTTTGTGCTGGCAGGGCTCATGCTAGTGCTCTAAAAATAGCTGTGTAGATGCTGTGGCTCAGGCTGGAGCTTGAGTTCACAAGCCCACTCCCCCTATCCCAGGCTTTACAGCCTGAGCTGCAACATCCACACATGTGTTTTTAGTGTGGGAGGCTGACTCCCCCATGCAGTATAGACATATCCTTGACTTGCTCTTTCAGGAAAGGAAGGTGCCAAGTCATCAGATAGGAAATTGAGCTTCGTGAGGAAACTGTTCAGCAAAAATTGAAATTCTGGATAAGACAGTATTTTTTTCCCCCAGAAAAGTTGTTGAAATTGTAAGTACACTAACTGGTGAAGTTTACTTGTTCCATTAACTGGACACCTGAAACACTACTAACTAGTCAGTTATCATTTGGGCTGTCTTAGATAATTTAAATATTAAGCATATAGCTCTTTTAATGTTTTGATATTTTAATTTAATAAAAGACTTTAAAATCTGATGGTGAGACAGCATTAGGACAATACATTCTGTACAACGCTCTATTAGAAATGTATTTGGATTTGAACTTTCAAGGGCATATAACAGATATACTATATTAAATTAGATGAAGCCTCCACCCTTTGGAAGATAATATGATTAATTATGGAAAATATTAAAAACTGGTTTCTTCCCAGGGTCTGTTAATGCTTTGAAATGCAAAGAAAAGAGTGTTAATGATTAAGCATTTTAAGGGAAAGCCCTAAATTTACTTTTAGCTGTAAAGAATGGAGTTCTTATCCCAGCTCTGAGGCTGATAGGTGGGTACCCTAATCACAGGGCTCTGGGCTGTTCAGATGTGGGTTTCAGTCTCTCCTGTTGAAGCTGTTCCACTGTGGATGAATAAGTAAATGTGCATTGGGCCAAAGAAAAGTGAGAATGATGCTATAGTCCAGTGGTTAGGTTTCTCACCTCTCAGGTGAGTGCCCTATGTTCAAATTCCTTCTCTGCATCAGGCAGGGGAGAACTGGACCAGCATCTCCCACATCCTGCGTGAGTGCCTTAACTACCGGGCTAAAGGTTAACCCCCCCCACCCCACTCCGTCCATTTTGTATGGAGTTAAATGTTTGCTGCTGCCATTCTTGAAAGAAATGGCTTAGTTGCCTGATTCTAGGAGAGGATTCCTGGTTTAGGTACCTAACTCTGCTTGGGATCTAAACTTCACAAGAGGGGTGGGGTTTAGGACACACCCCTGTCTCTGGCATCTGCTATTAGCTAGCTTAGGCTACTCCTTGCCTAGCATGCAGGCTTTTGTGAGTCCCATTCTTTGGTGACAATCTCGCCCTACACGCCTAACTCAGAGCTGGGGGACTCAACGGGTGGGCTAAATGCCTAAAAGTTATGTGTTGCAGTTGTGAGTGTTGCAACGCCTAAGTCCATTTGTGGATTTGGGCCTGACTCCTTATGTGGACGTGGACAAGTCATGTGGTCTCTCTTTTCCGAAGTGTTCCTATCTGCAGAATGGGGATAAGTTACCTATTCCACAAGGCTGTTGTGAGGCTCAATATGTTGTTTGTAAATATTTATGTAAGTGCCTACATTTTTAACTGAAGTTAATAAATTATATTTGCACTTGTATGAATACATAGCTGCCTGCATCAACGTGTCTTAACCTGAATTACACCAGTATTTCAGTGTCTTTTTGGAAACCACCACATGCAGGTGCATTTGATGTTCTGTCCCTAATACTGAATGTCCCTTCATTTAGCGTCTTGACTGTATTTGTGAAGTGGGGCATAACAGGAAATGTATTCATGAGTTGAAAAATATAAATTCACATGAACTTGGAATGAACTAAAGTGAAACTGAGAATTTCCGTAGACTGATTTGTATGTTGCTCAAGAGTCAGGACAACAACACCTGGTGTTTCATTAACTACTACATACATATGTTACACTGTCGTGGAAAAACACATGACAGTGTTGCATGTATTGGAAAAGCATGTGAATTCATTGGTATCTTTACTGGCACAAATAAGTATTGTGGTAATAGAATTAGGCCATTAAAAGTCAATGGCAAAACACAGATTGCTTTCAGTTGGAGTAGGATCAAGCCTAAACTGAATTTATGTAACCAGCACCAACTGGAATCACAAGCCCATATTTTCAGGGGATTATATCTTAGCTTTTTCAAAAAGTTGCTTTGGGCTGAAATGTATCCTGAAAGGTACTTTAATTACTCTTTATCTAGCATTTCAGGTGTACATAGTGCTGTACCAGTGGCACCTGCAGCCGTATGCACAATGTGTACCATTGGCAGTTGTAAGGAGGACCACTTCTGCCTGCCCCACTGCCTACTCAGGTCTAGTCCTGCCAGTCTTCCATCATGACAAGACATGAGGGCCAAAACTGAGTGAGTGGCATTGCGCCCTGGTGCACAGGGGTCACAGAGCCAAACCTGAAGGGCTTCCAGTCTAAAGGCACAAACAGTACTATATAGACAGTATGAAGACAGACCGATGTATGGTCATGATAGCCAGAACACTTTATTAAATAGCTTTGTTACACTCCAGGGCAGACACCCTAGGTTATCTTGTACGTAACGGATAACTCCAGTTGAAACCGTGGTCCTATTGAGGTCACACAATGTTTTTCACAAGTCAGTTTCATTACTGTTTGTCAGATTTTTTTGAGATTTCTTTTGTACTCCTGTAACACAAAAAATAACTTGCTTGTTTTATGGATTAGTGTCATGCAACATTTTAGTTTTCTTTTCAGCTCAAGTAGATATTGCATGAGCTATACAAGAAACACTTTTTATAGAACCTAGGTATTTCCTGTAGGTCTCTATCTAAAACAGGGGTCGGCGACCTTTCAGAAGGGATGTGCCGAGTCTTCATTTATTCACTCTAATTTAAGGTTTCGCGTGCCGGTAATACATTGTAACGTTTTTAGAAGGTCTCTTTCTACAAGTCTATAATATAGAACTAAACTATTGTTGTATGTAAAGTAAATAAGGTTTTTAAAATGTTTAAGAAGCTTCATTTAAAATTAAATTAAAACGCAGAACCCCCTGGACCAGTGGCCAGGACCTGGGCAGTGCGAGTGCCACTGAAAATCAGCTCGCGTGCCGCCTTCGGCACACGTGCCATAGGTTGCCTACCCCTGATCTAAGAGCTGAATAATCAGTCTGACTCTTTGTAGGCCTGATTTTTTACTCTGATCTGTGAGAGCAGACCCCTGCACCCATCGGGTGCTCCAGTGACATTAATGAGTCTCTGTGTGGGTTTAAGGATCTGCCCACATTGATCAGATTACAAAATTGGGGTCTGTTGGTTTGTGACAGAAAACAGAACCATAGCAAAAAGTGTTATGACTGTAGTAGCAAGGATACTATTAAATGTTCACTGACATTGAGCAACTCTAGTTTGTCTATTCATAGACCAGCTTTTCAAAGTTTGTACCTAAGAAGACTTACCTGTAGATTTTTAAACTGCTTTGATCATTTATCTAACACCTATTTTTAAAAAGACTCCAAGGGCCCTACGCAACCCATGATCCACATAAAGGATCCCCCTGCCCACCAAGGAGAGTTCTACATGTGAAAGAGGAGCAGTTATAATGGCCCCAAACAGACATATGCATGTATATAGGGGAGAACCCTGCCCTCACCTCTGCAATTGTAGAGGGCCCTAAATGCAATGGAGCTGATGTGATTTTTGCTTCCTCCCGGTAGTAAAAATCACAGGATTTCCAGCACTCATGCAGGGTTTTCCTGTCCTCTCTATCATGTGGAGCCTGACTGTCTGAGAGCTGGGTGTAGATTGAGGTCATGTCAACTGCAATGGCATTTGGGGAGGGGCCAAGGGCGGAGTAGGAGACTAGACTGGTATAACCACTGCTACAAATAACAACGTAGAGTAAGGAATCTGGCTCCAGTTCCCCCAAACTCATGAACTTCCAGGTTTAGTTGAACGCTGAGCTTATTCACTCTGTTGAGGTGTATTGTCAGTGTACGATGTCAATAAGCACCTAAGTAAATTCACATTAACTTGAGACATTTTTCTGTACTCCATTTCAATCCTAATATAACTAACAGCTAGAATATAAAAATAATACAGTGATGCATAGCCCAGTGACAGAAGTATGTGTACTTAAGCTTTCTTCTTCCATGTTTTTCTTAAGCAATACTAGCATTCAAGGAATCAAAGTTTGGTGTGTTTTTTTAATGTTGACAAAACACCTAGGGCCTAGGATAAATGCTTTTGTACAAATCTAAAAAAATAAAATAAAATTAGAGATTGTTGAAATCATTCTGAAGATATAAGAAGCTCATGTTTTAGGGCTTGGGTTAAAATATCCTTTATAATGCATCCTATTAACGTAATGATTACATAGTGCGAGAGAAGAGTTTATTGTACATTTTTTCTAAGATGTAGGCTTTTAGCTCAATGAACGGCTTTGTAATTAGCAGCAAGGAGACTAGATGGTCCACATTTAGGAGAGTAATTTGTACGCTAATTGTGTTTGACTGTTGAATTACACTTGCTTACTGTAATTGAGGCCGGATGGTGACCCCTTTACAATAGCTGCTATAGGGCTTGTTGATGACTGAGTGTGATAGTGTCCTAAAGCTTCACACAACTCTCAAGAGGCTAGAATATTTTTAACTATTCCCAAAGCTAAGAGAGGAGAAGAAATCTACAAGGAGAAAGGAGAAAGAAGGCTTGATTTGAGGGGAAGAGAAACGGAACAAATACAGGCGACTATTAAAGCCTTTACTGGCCAGTGCTAGGTTGGAGGGAGAGAGAAAAAACTGGAGGATCAGCAGAAAACATGACAAAAACAAAGAAAGAAGTAAAGAAAATCCAGGAGGACAGAGGCAGAAAGAAAGGAACGAAAATGTAGGACTTTCAAATGGTTCAAAGGAGAGAATCCTACAAAGTAACAGGATAGAAAAGATATCTGCTAGCAGGTGGGGGATGAGAGACCATCGTAGCAGAAACACGAAGAGATAAAAACGAAAGGGAGGGAGGATGAGAGTAATAGAGATGTGCCCCAGTTTTTTTTAACATATGGCCACAGCAATTTAGCAGCCAGCTGCACACAATTCTGGTGGAGTACCATGAAGTTTCACAACACTGTGTGAGGTTGTAAGGTATGTCAATAAAGTATGCACCTCTATGCTGTCTGGAGACACAACATGCCTGTTTGTACTGTGCATCTTTTTACTCCATTCATAATTTAAAAAAAAACCTTTCCAAATACAACAGTGACAAGAAAAACCCAGCACTGTGAGTCAGCCCCTGGTGACAGCTGTTATGAGGCTTTAATGAGTTCTCACATCAAGTGGATTATAGTACAGTTTGTAATGAGGAATGGTCTCTGAAAGGTGGAAATATGTGAAGTATTGTCAGGGGCAGGGAGGAATCCTCAGCATTACCTCAGTGACATAGACTGTAGTGAACAGACACGATCTGACTGCACTATTAGTAATTTGTATTACAGCAGCCTCTAGAAGCCTCATCCAAGATCAGGGCGCCACTGCGCTAGGTGCTGTACAAATACAGAGACAGTCCCCTGCCCCAAAGAGTTTTAAATCTAACTAGTCAAGACAGACAAAGGGTGGGAAGAAAAGGAGAAGCAGAGAGAAAGGAAGGTCACACAGCAGGTCAGTGAGAGAGAACAGATAGAATCCAGGTTACCTGAGTCCCAGGTCAGGCCCAACTAAATTAGTCCAAACAAAAAGACCTGCTAATATAACTCAAGGACTGTGTTAACGTCATGCCTGGTGTGAGACTGAAAATCAATGAATCAACATTGGTGTGTTGAAAATTAGGCCTAATTGGTGGACAAAATAACAGGGGAATGGGCCAAGCCACCCTCACTCTCTTTTGGGGTTCTTAAAAAAAATGTTGGGGGGCAAATATGGAAGGAGGTTACTGATACGCTGGCTGATTGAAAGAAGAGGAAGGAGCAAGCTTCACCATCATGGCTGTCACACCAACTGTCTCCTGGGCACCTGGACCTTCTTTGTCCTGATCCTGAGAGAGGTCCTGACACCAGACTGGGCCAGAGAGAGGGACCCAGATGACATCACCACCGCCACCAGCTGCAGCTAAATCCCAAACACCACCTGGGATGTCACACCTCTCCCCAAGTGTGTCCTTTTCCTTCCCCACCTTATTTCTTTTCTTTCCTATCCCTCTCCTTTTACCTGCTATCTAATAAGAGTCAGGCTCAGATGGCCAAGACTGTATGTTTTGCAACACTGCTGTAAGCCTGTGACCGGAAAAACAGCTAAATCCAGTGCTCTGAACTGCTAATGCTGGTACAAGTTTGCCAGATTTCAAAGTGGCTAAAAAGACTATGTGCTTGGCCTGGGTTTTCAGCAGTAAGTTTTTGCAAGCAAAAGTCAACATCGGAGACAAAAGCTGCATTTTCTATCTTTGTTGTTCTTTTCTCAACCCCTTGTGTGTTTGGCTTGATTTGTCTTCTGGGAAGCGGGAACAACTACAACAACAACAACAGCACTTACAACAGCTCCAGCCAATGTCAACTAACTGTCCCTCCTGCCAAAAAAAATAGTTATTACCATCTAAGAGACTATCATACTGGGTGTTTCTTTCTAAAATCTCCCTGCATCCTAAGGGGAAGGAAACAAAGGATGTTGTTAAAATAAAAACCTTACTTAACACTTTACATTTCAAGGGCTTTAATTGTTTCCCTTTTTTTCTGTGCCTTTAATAAAAGGTTAAGAAGATTTTTAATGATGTTTGCCATGGTATTAAGCAGGCTGAGATCTCTGTATACCAAACTCGAACTTTGTTTAACACTGTTTGTTGTTGGACAGTAACAGGGTCTTGTTAATACCTTTGACACTTTGGGCCCATTTATTCCATCTAAATTAATACAACACTCCCCAAGGTCATTGTTACTAGTGTTTGCATATATCTTCTCTAAATTCACTAATGTTGATTAATAGGTTCTCTCTGTTGTCAGACTGTTACACTGGATGGAAAATCTTCATTTTATTGTCTTGGGGTAGTGCTAATAAGAAATTTAGATATTTTTTTTTAGACACTGGAAGGATAAAAATTTGTGAGCATTTTGGTAGTTTTAGCAATGGGAAATTCCTACTGAGAGTTTCTGTTTGGATTAGAAGAGAGGCTGGAGGAAATTGAAAGAATATATGGCGTAGGAAAACACACACCTGTTTAATTCTAATTTGTTCAAGCTATTGGGAAAACAATTAAAACGGTGACATAATCCATTTTCTACCAGCAGTAATTCATTCATAATATGTACCGCTATTTGAACAGTTTAATAATTTCCAGCAAAGGCCAGCTAGTGTATATAGGACTGAGAATTAGAGTCAGGGACAGGACAGACTGAGTGGGGAGAACCACTGCAATAATCCCCTTCCCCAAGAGGCTTGCAGTTTCTGAAAATTACATGTTTAATTATCGGCACTGGCTGTACATGAAAACGTCTATAACACTATTTCTTTTAAGTACATCTACATTCTATTGTCTCCAGAGCTGGTGACAGTGAGGACAACATGTCACCATCTTAATCCGATCTGACAGAGCAGTTGGATTGCTGCTTGGTGAATTTCAATAGCTCTGTGTCAGGGCAAAAGGGTGGGGGGAAGAGGGGGATAATCCTGCTGTGTAACTCTAGTGAAGATGTGTTTCTGTATGGAAGGTGCTGTGTAAGGCTGGAAGGATTATGAGTTAGCTGGGATTTCTGTGTCAGTGTCCTAAGCCATTTTATGAACAGACCATATGATCTAAATACCATAGAACTGTTTCCCCTAACTACTGACCTGAAGAAGAGCTTGGTGGAAGCTTGAAAGCTTGTCTTTCTCACCAACAGAAGTTGGTCCAATAAAAGATATTACCTCACCCCCTTGTCTCTCCTCTAACTACAATTTTCTGTTACATCAGTTTAGATGCACAAATTTGATTACCCACAAGAGCCTACTGAAACTTTTCAAGGAAGGGAGTTAATTTAAAAGTAAAACTGTAGTACTGTATTCCAGAGAGTAAGACTGTTTTGTTATTAATAGTCTAACCAATAGTGACCTCTATGTTAACAATAGGAGGCGTTTGGGAAATGTTTCTCTTTTGCATGAAGTTATGATTGTTGTTGACAAACTGTAAATCTGAAAAGTTTTTGGCCAAAAAAACTGAAAATTTTGCCGGAAACCTTTTTTTGGGGGGGGCGGGGGGGGGGGGCGGGTGTGTGTGTGTGTCAGTGAAAAGTCAGTTTTCCCTGGAAAGCAGCNCCTTGTCTCTCCTCTAACTACAATTTTCTGTTACATCAGTTTAGATGCACAAATTTGATTACCCACAAGAGCCTACTGAAACTTTTCAAGGAAGGGAGTTAATTTAAAAGTAAAACTGTAGTACTGTATTCCAGAGAGTAAGACTGTTTTGTTATTAATAGTCTAACCAATAGTGACCTCTATGTTAACAATAGGAGGCGTTTGGGAAATGTTTCTCTTTTGCATGAAGTTATGATTGTTGTTGACAAACTGTAAATCTGAAAAGTTTTTGGCCAAAAAAACTGAAAATTTTGCCTGAAACCTTTTTTTTTGTGGGGGGCGGGTGTGTGTGTGTGTCAGTGAAAAGTCAGTTTTCCCTGGAAAGCAGCAGATACTTTTTCCCCCCTCACAAATTGTTTAGTCAAAAATCCAATTTTCCATGAAAAATAGTTTTGATGTTAAATTTTCAACCAGTGCTATTAAGAATGCATAATATACAGTATGATTCATACATTTTCTACATATCCATATCTATATCTTCTGTATCTACATTATACATAAATGATAGCGGGTAGAACAGAAAACAGGTTGAATAGTGTTTGTTGAATATATTTGATGAATTCCACTGGCTTGTGTTGAATAATTTATTCAAAACACTTTTGCAGTATTTCACCAACTCTGTAGCTGATCAGATACAATTCAGCATGATACTTATGAAATTTGTTGAAAAATATTTTCAACAAATAAATTTTTCTGCTATTCAACCATATCTAACATATATGTGCATTTATTGTAACTGTATATGAAAGATAGATCATTTTAAAAACTATTTAGGAATAGTTAACAGGTTTACAAATCCTTGCCCTGTAAATAGGGTTGCCAGTTTTGACCGGAACACCCAGTCGAAAAGGGACCCTGGTGGTTCTGGTCAGCACTGCTGACCGGGCCATTAAAAGTCCAGTTGGTGCGGGGCTGGCAGGCTCCCTACCTGGCTCTGCTCAGCTCCCAGAAGCAGCTGGCACGTTCCTCCGGCTCAGGGGGTGGCCACGGGGATTCCGTGCACACCCCGCCACAAGCGCCGGCTCCGCAGTTCCCATTGGCTGGGAACTGCGGCCAATGGGAGCTGTGGGGGCGGTGCCTGCAGATGGCCCCCTGGCCACCTAGGAGCTAGAGGAACATGATGCCGCTTCCTGGGAGGCACCTGAGGTCAGCACTGCCAGGAGCCTGCACCCCATACCCCCTCCTATACCCCAATCTACTGCTGCAGCCCTGAACTCCCTCTCACATCCTGAACCCTCATTTCTGGCCCCACCTCCACATGGAGCCCTCACCCCCTCCCACACCCCAACCCATCCCTGAGCCCCCTCCTGCACCCCAAATGCCTCATCCCCGGCTCCACCCCAGAGCCCGCATCCAGAGCCCTTACCCCCTGTAAATAGGAAGAGCATGTTTATCTATGCATGTGTGCATGCACACACTCCCTAAGTTGTTACAGTAGGTACTGTATTACTATGCATTGTACTTTAATTATTTTATTAAATCAACTGAGAGTAGCAAGAGTGTTATTAATATACCCATTGTAAATAGGCGTAATTAAACAAAGCACCCAATATTTTGATTTACCGGCATTTACTACTTCAGAGTACATCCTGATCCAAAATACTGGTCATATTGTGCTTCTCTCCCCCGTTCTGTTTGGCAATTCTTGCATTTGACTACTATGGAATATAGAGTTTTCTTTTAACTCCTCTATTGTAACAAAATCCCTCTCAAACACAAGAAATTGAGACAGCTGATATTTGCATATTTCATTTCAACACATCCATTCTTGCTTCTCATCTATAGATTAAAAGGAATGTTCACAGATAAAAATAATGAATTACAAATAGCACAATTGGCTTGGTTTCCAGAACTGGTGTACCCTGCACATTCATTTGAAATTTATCACAGTCTTGACAGTCTTGACAGTTTATGATACTGTCCATCACTTTGTTACTAGCAGTTAACTGGAGGTCTAAGTATTGGTCTAAAATAAGCAGTTGGTTCTAGAAAATCTGGAACATACCTCTTATGGGGAAGATTGGCATGTTAAACCTGGAGACTTTGGTTAGTACCAAAAAACTGCAGACCCTTTTTGGATTATGCTGAAAAATACCAGCAAGCACCTCACATGCCTGTTGTAGGCTGGTTAAAAATTCCTTCTCTACATCATATTTTTTTTATTTTTACATACTAGGGACATCCCCCATACTTCTGTTCTTTTACATTGGTTTAACTGCAAAGAAAGCGTTGCTTATGCATGCCTTTTGTTGTATAGTGGGTACTAAATGTATGTAAACTGGGTGTTGGATCATGTATAGCCCTTTTCTTTTTCTCCGTTTTGGTTTTTGTTCTGTAAAACCAGTTGCTGCTGATACATGCAGGGCCGGCGCTTCCATTAGGCGACCTAGGCGGTCGCCTAGGGCGCTGCTATTTTGGGGGCGCCTGCGCCCCCGCCGCCCGTAAAAATTTGGGGGCGGGACCTTCCGCCGCCGCTGTTGGGGGCGGGATTTCGGGGGCGGGACCTTCTGCCGCCTAGGGCGCCAGCAAAGCTGGCGCCGCTACTGGATACATGTGACTCAACTATATTTCATTGTATCACAATAATTCCTTAAAACAAATGTGGCTTCATATTTGTAAGAGTCTCTTTTCTTGTTGTATTTGTGCAGGTGTTTCTATATTTCTTAAAACTTAAATACATCTTTAAAAAATGAAGAAAATGATCCATTACTCTAGGAATATGTGTATAGACCAGTCTGCAGATGCGAAAGAATAGTTGGAGATGTGTAGGGAATGGTGGAGTGAGTTCAAGGAGCCTAATAAATGGCTAGCTGCTGTACTGGGGTGTGTACGTAAGTGCACTTGTAAAAAAAAAAACCAAAACCCCCCCACAAATATTCCCCCTATGTAATATAGCTATTCTGGAATGATGGTAATCACTCCGTAGTTAAGGTTGCAATTGAGTTTCCATTATAATTTTGTTTGTACTTGGTATTTGTATGGCTTGCCTGCCTGGGCGTTGGCTTTGGGCTGTGTTGGGGAGTACACTAGCACTGCTCTGCCTTAGGATACTTTCACTCTGTTTGCTTTCCTCTCCCCTGACATACCTGGCATGGTCAGGCTATTTGTCTTTTCTCACTCAGCTTGTATTTTTATGCAATTACAAGTTCTCTTTTTTTTTTTTATTTCCTTTGTCTCAGACCAATACACCAAAGCCAGCAGGTAGTCAGTTAGGACCTGATTCAGCATGATACATAAGCATGTGAGTAACTTTAAGCACATGAATAGTCCCAAAGTTATGCATGTACTTAAGTACCTTACTGAATCAAGGCTTTAGTTTGCAGGGCTAGGAGCTGTGCTATTTCAGACCACACCACGTGTAACTGTTTCTCTTCTCTTTCATATAATCTCTTTCAGGGGGGAGGGATGGCTCAGTGGTTTGAGCATTGGCCTGCTAAACCCAGGGTTCAATCCTTGAGGGGGCCACTTAGGGATCTGGGGCAAAATCAGTACTTGGTCCTGCTAGTGAAGACAGGGGGCTGGACTCAATGACCTTTCAGGGTCCCTTCCAGTTCTATGAGACAGGTATATCTCCATATATATAATTGGGAGGGGCTCATTTTATTTCCTTTCTGCTTCGAATTGTGACTTTTTTTCTGGATTATACACATTTGTGGACTAAAATAAATGGAAATTGGCATTTCCTTCTTCTCAGGGTTACAGCAACAAAGCTTAATGCACCACATAGGCCTGTTATCTGCTTTCCTCACTGTTGTTATGGATTTCATGCCATTTTAATAAAAAGGCTGTTTCCAAATCTGAGCAAATCAGAACGTCAGACCCTCTGATATTCATCTAAATGCCGATCCTGTGCACACCCCCGGTGACTATCACAGTGAGTTTGAGAGAAACAGAGCTAGAAATGAAAGTTAGCTTACATAGTCATCTCTGGAACATCCTAACTGCAAACAAGGATGTTTGATTAATATAAAATAATAATCTTTATCAACATTTGTAAATTGCTTGGGAGAAATAACTGTATACAGTATGAAGTGTATAAGTGTACCTTTTTGAGCAATCCATATTTTTAAAGGGTTTCCATATAGGAATTTGGATCAATTTTTCTTTCTCCTTTTAGAGAAAACAGTCTGTGTGAACCATCTGAACAGTTTATTTAAATGGTAAGTTGGGGGTGCTTCCTGTTAATTAGTTTATTACAGTATCTAGGTTGCTCATAAACTCTGGGACTGATGGCTGAGGACTTGTTAGCACAGAATATGGTTATTGATAAGTTAAAAGTGGTTATATTGCAATGTGCTGCTCTTGGCCCCCTCACCCTAAACTCTGATTTGCCATTCTAGGCCTTAGACTGGTCCATCTGTATGCCCACAGCAAACATGGCTGCCTCAGTTTCTGCCCCCTCCTCACCCAACCAGTCCTATCTTCTTAATATTTCCCCTCCTCTGCTTTGCTTTTTGAGGAAGGTTCTCTTTCCTTCACTAAGAGAAATTACCACACAGTTATTGTACAACCCAGATTCCCACCCTTCCTCTTCAAGCCAATCAGATTGCAGAGAATTGTGAAACTAACCATAAGCTCTTGACTTTATTTAAGAGATTCTCCTCTTCCTCCTTCACATTTTATTTTGAGTCTCTATGTAAGGGAAACATATCAAGCAAAGTGAAACTAAAACAGAGGGTTCCTTTGTCCCTTTGAATGTTAAAGTACAAGTTTTCCCTCTTCACTAGCATTAGGTTTATAATGAATGGTAATAAACACTGTATAGATACAGATCTTGAATTTTGCTGGAGTGTAGGGTACTGAGCAAGGAGACAACTCACAGCAAAATGTTTACATTTGAAGCATGGATTTAAATATGCCAGAGTATTACTGCATTTGAACAATCTTCTAAATAGCAGAAACAAGTGCTCATGGGGCTGCAGAAATTATTTCCCTTCCTTTAGGGACCCCCAAAAAGGGGAGCTATGCTGTATTGTGTGCTTTTAAATGTAGTGTGCAATACAGATATACTTATTACTATAGAATGGAAGTAAGGCCTCAGAATGCCCCTGAGAAGAATATGAAATGAACTTTATTGTATCTGAGCATCACTAAACCTGTGGTAACCAAGTTTAGGAGTTGGAAGAAACTTGAATCTAATATTGCTTCAGTTCAGTCTGCTCCATGCATTCTCTGTGATATGTGCACTCCAGGAAATATGAGGCAGTGGAGAAGGAATCTCAGTACTGAAATGAGTCTTTAGGGATCTTAGTTTAGACCAGCCATTGATCCTTATCACCTAGCTCTTAACACATGCACTGCATTTACTGATAATATGCCATTACATCAAAATACCAAATTATTTCATTATGTTGTGAAGTGCACAGCAGTCTGAATAAACAAACAGCTTCACCCATCCTGTTTCCGCCATAAAAAGGTAGCTAGGGGATATAGGGCAATGGAAAACTCAATCGAATTAAAAGGTGAGACAAATCTCTTCCACTGTCCATTTTATGCAGAATTTTTGACATGAAAATAAACCTGGTGAACCTCTCATTCACCCTAGCATAAAGCTGGAGTAAAACTGGGGTGTGACAAAAACCAAGCCTTGTTTGTACAGTGCTCTATCAGCGATATTGCTTATCACATGGCAGAATGTTCAAAGACACTATTCAACTAAAACCGTTTTGTCGTTCAAATGAAGTGAAAGGTATTTGGATTGTGTTTAGTAGAATACCATGACAATTCACTATAAAAGTGGTGTGTATAACTTAGACCTAAAACCAAAATCCTGACACTTGTGGATGCATGTGAATAGATGATCCAGGGCTCTTTTCACTAGGGTGGTAGTGATAAAATCTGATGTCCTAAAACAAAAAACCCTCTGTTGATTAATATTCTGTCCACCTAATTTCCCTCTGTGTTGTGCCAGTATGCTATAATTGAGTGACCACAAGCCAGAGACTCTGAGCTCTAGTATTGCCTTTACCACTGACTTGCTTTGTGACAGTAAATCCAAACCCTGTCTCGCATTTGGCTTCAAATCCAAAGCCTGAACCTTAGCCCAAACTCAATCCAGATTCTATTTTGAATGCTGCCCTCAGCCTCTCTGATCAGCATTGCTGTAGTTTGTGTTAGATACAGGCTTTGTGTTAAACTGTTATGTAGTGACTCCTATGGGTTCCATACTCCCCTTCCTTCTGCAACGTGGAGGGGAGCAAAAGAGAAAAGGTCTGCCCAGATGAGAACTAAAGAGTGGAAAGGTACTGAGTGGTGACCCCACCATCTGCTCCCCCTTAGAAGCTCACAGAACACTTCCACATGGGCACCGCTCAGCTGGAATCTGTGGTGAGGCATGTAGGAACGAGGGCGGGGGTGCAGCTGGGGAGCAGCCAGTCTACATAGCATGTTCCCCTGAGTACCCAGCATATTTAGATCAACAGTTCCTCCATAACTTCTCCCCACTCTAGGGGCATGGCTGAGGAAAGTGCAGGCCTGGGAGAGGGATCTAATGGTATCATAGATTTTAACATAGCTGCCAGAGATCCAGAGAGCAGTGTGGAGCATCCTGCTCTACTAGCAGATGCCGTAAGATCCATGGGTTTAAGTCCTGCATTTCCTACAGTGCCAATATATCTGTGAGATTTCCAGGCCAGGCCTTCTGCACCTCTCTGAGGCCTCAAACATCCCTCGCTTGAGGGGAGCATTCCTCAGAAATGGTGTATTCTGTCTTGCAGAATTCTCTGAATCACTGAGAAGACACTTTTGTGACAAAGATCAGGGCCGGCGCACCCATTAGGCGACCTAGGCGGTCACCTAGGGCGCTGCTATTTTGGGGGCGCCGGCGCCCCGGTCGGCCGTTGAATTTTGGGGGCGGGACCTTCTGCCGCCTAGGGCGCTGGAAGAGCTGGCGCCGCTACTGACAAAGATGCTTAGTTCTTAACAGGACTCCATAGGGAGAGAAGAAGCAATGACTTGTGTCTGTGTTTTTAGTGAGAGGGTAGGATTTGGGGAAGAGCTGTGTTGTACATGATGGTATATTACTGGTGACTACAGCAACTTAATGTCAGTCTCTTTACACTGAGCCCTAAAGCCCTTCTGGTTCCCAAGAACAGGTGTATGAAGAGAAGCTGCTCCAATGTGCCTTAGACCACACACTGCTAATAAGGATCTTGTATTGAATTTCCTCACTGGATTTCTTATTGTCTGAGTCTGGCACTTTTCCAGTGGTCTCTAAGATAGAACTAGTTAGATCTCATTGTAACTCAGATGTGATAAAAATCACACTGGGATTTTTCAGGGGACTGCTTCTAATGGGATGATAGTACCCCTGTTTAAAAAATAAAGGTTACATGGAATTTTACTAAGCAATCTAAACTCACCTTGTTGTTGCGTTACAGAAGCCAGAGACTTTGACAGCTGTCCTGTTGCTCACTCAGGGGCAAAACTCTCTCCCATCTCTGCTTTGGAGCTTGCTGACCACACTAGAATCTATGCAGTTGAAATTCTCAGATCCTGGTTCAAAACTTTGTGCAGTGCAAAAACTTTGTGCAGTCCACTGCAGTCAGGACTCAACTCCACAGCTGCTTCTAGCAGAGCACAGCTCTGAGGAGGTCCCTGTGCCTCAGTTGAGAGCAGGGCCAGCTCTAGCATTTTTGCCACCCCAAGCAGGAAAAAACAAAACAAAAGCAAAACCGCGATTGCGATCGGCGGCAGCTCTAGCGCCGTTTCATTCTACGGCGGCAATTCGGCGGCAGGTCCTTCGCTCCGAGAGGGAGTGACGACCCCGCCGCCGAATTGTCACAGCCGGACGTGCCGCCCACCTCTTCATTGGCCGCTCCAGGCACTTGCTTGCTACGCTGGTGCCTGGAGCCGGCCCTGGCTAAGAGAAGGGCTTAGAGGGCTGGGATGGATGGCAGGACGGGGCAGAGGTGGTAGATCCACAACTACAGGGGAGGAGGAGGGCTACTGCAGCTCTAGCCTTAGGGTGTAAGTAGAATTCTTTCCTGGCCCCTGCACAACTCCCTAGTGCCAAGCTTGGTTACTTGGGCTGTGTGCTTAGATGAGGATTGGCCCTTGGATGGGCTATTGAGACAGTAGCTGTAATCTCACTTTTCTTTCTTTTTCTTCTTTGTATTATAGGTGCATTTTTCTTCCAATTACAAAGAGGACTTGCTCCCAAGAAACCCGTATGAGTGAGGCCCCACTCTGCAATGGAATCCTGGCCTACCCTGGCCTGGGTTCTGCTACTTAGCCTGATCGCTGACTGTCTGAAAGCAGTTCAACCTCGAGACTTTACAGTGAAAGATATTATCTACCTTCATCCTTCAAGTAAGATTCATTTCACATGCTTAAAATAGGATGTCACTGTGCCAAGGCTTAGAGAAAAAACCCTGAATTCAGACAGCAGAAACATTGGGTAGTTTAAGGAATATGTAGCTTTTTCTAAAGTTAGCCTCTGCACTACAGAAAGTAAGTTATTAAAATAGAAAGGAAGTACGTTTTATATGTGCGTACACACAGTATACTTTGTGTCAGAAGAATATTTCTTGGTCAGTTTACATGACGACAAACAATTAAAAGCCAAACTACCTGTGCTATTGAAATGATATAATAAAGCTGACCAGACGGGGATCTTCGAGGTCACCTAGCTCAATGTATTTTTAGGGCTTGATCCATCTGGGGTTCAGATGAAAGCTCTGCGACAGCAGCACTGAACAACTGGCAGGATGGATGAACCTGGTATTTTGTTACTGACAGTCTAATAAAGTGAAGTAAGCTACCAGGATTGGCATTACAGACTAATGGGATGGCAAAAACACTTTGGCTAGTACATGTCATGAGGCACTGAGCAGTTGGCACTGAGCAGTTGATACTGTTCTCCAGTAAACTTAGGACACATTTTTCTAGCAGCATCTGATCATCCTGGCTGTCTCTGCTCTCAGTTTCTCTAAGTGCAGCTCTTTAGCACACTCAAATAACTCACTACTCTTGGTAGTGAAAACGGCTGCTACACACATCATTGGCATTCACTGCTCATGTTGTGGTTCCACTCTCGCTGGCCCTGGCACACCCATTTTATCCCCTGCTCACCATGTCTCCATTCAGTATGGCAGTGGAGGTTTGCTTACATTGCTGAACATCTCTCTGTATTATAATGAGTACTATGCGGAAGCCTCCCTACCTAGGTGTGGAATAAATGCGAGTGCCAGGTGCTAGTTATTTCAGCAGTGCTCAACAGGCTGCAAGGTCTGGGCCATAAGTACCCAGGATTTGGCAAAGGGGATTAATGGGGAAGCTTGCTTATAATGTGAAGTGGTCCTCAATGCTTACTGAGTATCTCATTCCCCACTCTAGCACTGCACCTATGCTTCAGTTCTACAGATTGTTAGGACAATTATTTCCTTTTACTAATGTGTGTAAATGGCAGACAGCTGAGGTAAGCGTAATTCACTTTTATAGGCAACTTTTGTCCTTTGTGATAGACTCACGGAAATAAAAATACAACTTACAGCGCTCAGGAAAGGTGCCACATTGACAGCCCTGGAGATTGAAGTCGACTGTTGATCACAGAACAGGTACAACCCAGGCAGCAGCAGTAGATGCCTGTTAATGTTGCCCTGCCTATAGACCTCAACCTTGTGAAGGCTCCGTCCTTCATCAAGGCCTGGGCTAAAACCTATTAAGTCAATGGAAAGAGTCAGTGGCTTTGGATTAGGCCCTCAGTCTTTGAGTTCTCTACTAAGAGCTCTCTGCCAACAATAGTGCCGGCTGTGATGGATTTTATTTATTTTTGGTGGCATGGACACCTGTCCACTAGGAAATGGTTTTAGATCACTAATTTATTTCACAGGGGCCAGGGAACAGCTGTCAGATGGCAATGACTTTGTTACCATTGACCAAGCCCCACTGAAAGCATTCAGATAGAGCTGAAAGGCTGTTATCCCTGCAATCTCCTCAGCCACTAAGTTGTTAATTTTCTGAGCCTCTGGTTTTTTTGATTGATTAAATGGGGTGAATCTCATAGAGCTTGAGATTTTGTGAACTTCTTTCATGGGTTCTGGCACTAGTCTGAGACTGCAGTCCTTCTGCCCATATAATTTAAATCCATTTTCCCCAAGGATGAGTCATTCAAAATAATAAGCCAGATCCTCAGGTGGTGTCAGTGGGCATAGACTCAGTGAAGTCAGTGGAGCTATGCCAGTTTACACCAGCTAAAGGTCTGTTCCAATATCTGTCTAGCTAAAGGGAAGCCTATGTATTAGGAGCTAGAGGTGACTGAAAATCCCAAATGTTTTCAGGTTTCTTTTAATCAAAAGTTGAATTTTGAACAAAAACTATTATTGACAATTAAAAAAAAAATTTCAACCAGCTCTGTTTAGAGGCAAAAGGGAGCTAGACTGGCACTAGAGGCTGCCCAATTTAAGACCCAGTTGTGCAGATCTTACTTATTGTGGTGAGCAATTATTTAATCATTGTGATTATTTATTTAAGTGCTAACTGACATGAGCAAAGGCTGCACAACCAAGTCCTTAAGGCATTTCATTTAGATACCAATATAAGATGCTGCATGTATTTTTTTCATTAGCTTCTCAGTCTCATTGTATTTTTTTTTCATTCTGCCTGCTTTGTGTTCCTTTTTCACCCGACTTTCTCCCTCTCTGCACCTTTCCCCCCCCCCCCCCAACTCTCTGCTAAATGGAATCTGATGATGTTCAACTTTGTGAGTCAAACTTTTGAACCCACATATGTTCTAGTGGGTTTGAAATTAGGCAAAATGTGTTTGCACACCCCTAAAACGAACATCTTTGTTGGAGAAATGTAGCCTTTTTTTGTTTTTTAGTGTATGCTGAACAAAGACTAAATCTCTGCAGTAGTCTTGCAAAGAAAGCTGGTACAAAGTGAACCATTGCTGACCAAGGGAGTTAATGGATGGATAATGTTACAGGCAGTTACGGGGCACTGTGAGGTTGGTTTTTTCTTTAGAATCACCCTTTCCTGAGGGACTGAGGCCTTATGTCCCGAAACACAGCCTACTGAGCTTATTAACTTCTGTGATCAAGAGCCAAATGAGATTCACTCACAGCTGTGGCAACAACTGTTTGAAACTTTATTTTACTCCAGTGGCGCTTTGAAGATAAAGAAAATACCATGCATCTCAGGAACTTCCACAGTCTCTCCTTTTTGTTCACCTTTTTGTTCTGTTTTATCAGATATAGTATTAGTTAATGGTCTACTACAAGAAGCAATGTTCACACACATGCATCTAGCCACACATGTTTCTGTTGTCTAGAAGCTACTTCCAGAGACCCCTTCCTGCCTTTTGATATCCAGAGGAGCCATTTCCTTTTTACTATTTAAAATAAAATCTCCAATCCCTGGACACTTGTTATGAGATGAATATGTTTTGGGATGCTGGCCCGAAGACAGCCACAAAGAAGAGTTTGGAGTACTTTTGTGCTCTCATTTGGGTTGTTTGCCAAAACTGAATTAATAATAATTTGATAGGGAGATTTGTATTTTGCCTATAGAGGAGAAAATCTATATTTTGTGACAGTCTCTGCTAATACAAATTGGCTTATCTTTTAATTTCAGAAGATTACATCTGGTCAGGTGCAATGTAATGCTTTGTGTCCAACAAAAACAAAGTTTAACACAGCACTTACCTAGACCTTTGTGAGATACAGATTGTCTTAAACCTGCTTCTTAAACACTCTACTTTCAACATATGCATAGCTCAGCCTTACAGAACTATCATGAACATTTTTCAGTCCATGCACAAAATCTATTCAGCTGCCCTTCCAATGATTATGGAGTTAAGGAAGAAGTGAATAATATTTTATTCACCCACTAAAAAGAACTACTTGCCCTCTGGAGCAGGCAAGTAGAATTTTGCAAGGTTGGCATAACTGGTGAAATTCACCCATGTTGCAAAGGGTCTAGTGCAAGGCTCTCTAAACCATATAAGCGCTTTGGGACAGACCAACCATTCAGAGATGCATACCAACTCCATATAGGCTGGTATTCAAAGGACATTTGAGATCCAGGGACTGGCCACAAGTTGTTGATTCAAGGGCCCCAAATACCTCTATATAGGGTGTGCAATGGTTATTACTCTAGTCTTTGGACTGGAACAGTGGCTGTAGAGGTGTTGTACTGAATCTTGCGTTGGTTGCTTGAAATGAGATGGAGTGAAATTAATTTCTACTATCCACATTTTATTGCCCCGTACAATGCTTTGTGCCAATTGTAAATTTCACCTATTGTTTGCTGGTTAGTTTCTGGCCATTGTACTGAGAGATGGCAACATCTGGAAAAATCCATTTACTTGGATTAATTTAGGATGTATTGCAGAAATCTTGCCAAGAGAGCACTTTAAAACTTTGTTTCACATTTGGCTAAATAACTTGTACTCAAGCAGATTATTGATAGCTGGAGGATCAGCAAATTGATTTTTTTTTTTCATTTGGGAGATCAATCAGCGTTCAAAAGTGTGAGTGTATTTCCTCTGTGAGGCAGATTTCAGAAGAATTTAGTCCAGCTGACATTTAGTTAACAATGGTGATGGAGTAACAGTATTGAATACTGCTGTGAAATAATAATATGTGCTACAGAGAATGAGCAAGTGCGGTTATGGGGCTCAATCCCATACCTCTTATTCAGATGAAACTCCCCTTGAGGTCAGCTGTGGGCAGTTTTCCTGAGTAATGACTGTTTTACAGGGCCCTTGTACTTATATATAAATGCTCTTCCTGGGTTAGAGAATTTTAAAATCCAGGACAATTTATGATAGGGTTCAGGTGCACATATCAAGCAGCAAATACATTTTTAAAAAAGAGTATTACCATGGTGCCTTTAAAAAGCATGGTACAGACTGGCTAAATGATCATCAGTTTAAATGAATTTTGTTTACATTTTTCAGCCACACCATATCCTGGTGGATTTAAATGTTTCACCTGTGAAAAGGCAGCAGACAATTATGAATGCAACCGATGGGCTCCAGATATCTATTGTCCAAAAGGTAAATTAGCTCCATGCTATCTGTTTAGATTAAATCTATGTTAAGGAAATGCCTCAATATTCCCATTTAAGTGATAACATGCACAGGTATCCAATACCCGCCATTACTGGAGGTTTTTAAGAACAAGTTGGACAAACACCTGTCAGGGATGATCTAGGTATACTTAATCCTGCCTCAGCACAGGGTGATGGACTAGCTGACCTCTCGAGGTCCCTTCCAGCCCTACATTTCAATGATCCTTTGATTTTCATTATTCTCCAAGAGTATTTGAATTCAGATGCTGGTTATTCACACCCGTAAGCCTCAATTACTGTGAGTAAGATTGGTGGATGATACAAATGATCCATCCAACCCTCACACTTCCCTTTGCAGTAGATACGTTTAGAGCTTTAATCTATTCCCACATTCTCCCATAGCTGAAACAGAAATTAAGTTTCAGTGGGACTTAGGCTCCCAAGTATGTAAGTCACTTTTAGAAATGGGACTGTGATGAGATGTTCACCCCACACCAGCCCTGAAAGGGTTATGGTGGTGCAGATGGGGCCAATTAACCTTATAGGCCACACCTGGTGGAGAGTCTGGCGTGACTGGAAATGACTAATTGCTGATAAAGCCCAGCTGGGAGAGAAGCTGGCCAAGGTATAAAACCAGGCAGTTCCTAGCAGAAAGGGGCTGCAGTGTGGAAGCTCTCAGTCACTCTCTGGGCTTGGGGGGAGGGGAGGAGGAAACCAAGGCTATGTCTACACTACAGACCTTACAGCAGCACAGCTGTACCGCGGCAGCTGCGCCGCTGTAACATCTCCTGTGTAGCCGCTCTATGCTGGCAGAAGTGTTTTCTCCTGCCGGCATAATTAAACCCCCCCAACAAGTGGTGGGAATCAAAGGTATATTCCGCCTCTTGGAAAAATATTTATTTTTTAAAAATCTTGCCGCATTTCTAATTGTTCCTGTTGGCCTAGCATTGAGCACAGCGCAGAATCCCAGATCTGAATACCTCTGAAATTTTGAAGTGTTTGAAATCCTGACAGGGATCCAAATTCTGTGGGTGCCCTTCTCTGCTTTTTATCTTCTCTTCATTCATTTTCTCTTCCATGCTCTGAATGTCTCTCCTGATTCTCTCAATTAATTGCTTCCTGCTTTCATCTTTCATTTCTTGCCCACACTGACATCCTTTATATAATGTCGCCTTCATGCTGCATTTGTCTCTCATTGTTGCTCTTCCTCATTTTGTCTTGTGTTTCTGTGTGTTGGGAGAAATCCTTCTAGCCTTGGTGGGGCCATGTAGTCCCATAGTTAGTCTGCCTAGAATGGGGAGCAGAGAGTGAGCTGTGAAGAGATACAAGGGGACTGTGTACTACCTGTGTACTACAAGCAGTGCTTCATGGTTAAGGCTACGTTTTAGTCACAGGTATTTTTAGTAAAAGTCATGGACAGGTCACGGGCAGTAAACAAAAATTCACGTCCGGTGACCTGTCCATGACTTGTACTTGTCCATGACTGTCCATGACTTGTACCCCTGACTAAAACTTGGGGACAGGAGGGGCGGCTTGGAGGGGCAGCCCTGGGGGTGCCGCGGGTGCTGGGGGAGGAGGGGCGCCGCCAGTAGCGGCGCCAGCTTTGCTGGCGCCCTAGGCGGCGGAAGGTCCCGCCCCCGAAATCCCGCCCCCAACAGCGGCGGCGGAAGGTCCCGCCCCCAAATTTTTACGGGCGGCGGGGGCGCAGGCGCCCCCAAAATAGCAGCGCCCTAGGCGACCGCCTAGGTCGCCTAATGGAAGCGCCGGCCCTGGGCGCCGCAGCCCGGGGTGTGTGGCGGGTGCTCGGGGGGGTGGGGGTGGGGCAGGTTCCCTGCCCGGCTCCTGGGAAGCGGTGACCTCCAGCTCCTAGCTCCACGTGCTGCCTCCGTTCCACTCCACCCCAAGCCCCGGTTCTGCAGCTCCCATTGCCTGGGAACTGCGGCCAATAGGAACTGCGGGGGCGGTGCCTGCGGGCGGAGGCAGCATGTGGAGCTAGAAGCGGAGGGAGGGGAGTTCCTGTAGCCCTTCTGGAGAGCCCCCTGCAAGTAAGCACCACCTCGCAGCCCAATCCCCACTCCTGAGCACCCCTCTTTCCCCCCGCAACTCCTGCTGCTGGGGGCGGGGGCGGGCCCAAGTCTGCCCGAGCAGCAGCCGGTGCGACTGGCCCAGGGGCAGCCCGAGCTGCTCAGGTGGCTCCTGGGCCAGCTGCACAGGCCTCTGCAGAAGTCACTGAGGTCACGGAAAGTCACGGAATCTGTGACCTCCATGGCAAACACGGAGCCTTATTCATGGTGTCTCTCTCCCCAGTGCTATTGAGAGGCGGACAGGCATGGCCAGTTGATCAACACTACACAGATCCACTGGCCAAGCATATCCTTCCCATAGATAGGGGAATAAACTATCATAGTCCAGCCACTGCAGAACAGGTGTGTGAGTATCCTCCACTTTGCTGCTGGATACACACACTGGTGTACGCCTTCCTCTAAAACCTGTACAAATCCCCTTGACTAAGTTCATTTTCTTGAGCCATTCATAGGGGATCCAAATTTGGCCCTATCAGAGTTACTCATGAACTTGTTCAAAATAAAGGAGCAGCAAAGAGAAGTTTACAATGGTCGAGAAATATTGCTGACTGACCCTTTGCAACTGAATCTACAGAACTCAAGATGTAAGCAGCTGACGTTTTTGGAAAGCAGCCTTCATCTAGCCAGTTCTTTTCAATAGGAACTTAATATATATTTAATAATATCCTTTAGCTTTCTCATCCAGCATCTCTCTGAATTGTGTACCTAGATTTGGTGGTGATTGGCCCATTGCAAATGCCTTCCGTAGTCAGTGCTTTTCATGCATCTCAGAAACCGAAAGACAATAGTCCCAATAGCAAAGACCAGCCATCCTGTGTCTCTAGACTAAACTAAAGAGCTGCAGGAAATCCTTTTGAATTTAATTTGTTTTCTTAAGAGTTTAAATTAATGTAACTTCAATAACAATGAAAGATCAGAACAGCTTGTGTCAAATCATGGAAATAGTAGCAGTTCCCACCCTGTTTTGGCAAGAATACACATTATTTTAAATAATTGACGACGATAGTGACTAAAAACAGTCTGCAGACTAGTCTATAAGACACAAAAGAATGACTGCAAGGCTTGCTTTTAATAAAAATGTTTCCCAGCTTCAAAGAATCACTGATTTAGACATTAAAGGGAAGCCAATAGCTAGGCAATGCCAATTGCTTTCTTTTTGTCTTTTTGGAAATCATGTTTCCAGTGACTCTTTATTTCGTTAATCAGGCTTATGCAGACCAGCTTTTGATGGTATGTCTGTGAACTACTATTGCTACTCTATCTTGTATTAAAGCTTGTTTGTTTTATCTGCTTGTAAAAATGCTTGGTTTCTCTTACATTTCACCACAGCAGGATCACAACATATTTACAAAATATGGGCGTTTGGAGCCCGGAATCGACCAGGTGGAAATTCAAATCCATCTTTTTATCTTTAGAACAAAGAACCCCAAATCTCCTTAGAATGGAGTTATCAGATAGCATTTTGCTCACATAGCATGGAGCATTTAGTCTTAAACTATCAAGGTACACTGGGAACAGTGTACTTTGTAGCTGGACTTTAGCCTGAACCAAGCTCAGATTCACTGTATGCCCTACTTTATTTATCTTCAGAGGCTGAGACAAAGTCCTTGTGTGCCACCTCCCTATAGTGACATTCTTTAGAATGAATGGAAAATAATAACCTAGACAGCACGGTGTTACTTTGGTGTTGGGCAGCAATGCATGCAACACACTCCGTCTTACAGCTCTGGCTCTTTAAAATGTTCCTGTCCTGCAGGTGATTTCCACGCATTCTTGTAAGAAACAGCTCTCCTTTTCTGCAGAACAAGTAGAATTTTAAAGGGCCAGGGCCAGAGTTGCTCTTTCTTTGGAAGAAGGAAAGAGTAGTATTCATGAGCTGTTGCTTGCAGAAATGACAAGTATAACTTGCACTGGCACTTTTTATCTATGACCATGGATTTTGGAACAGATGCAAAGGAAAGTCTAAGAGATGGAACAAAGCAGAACAATTCACAGCTGACAAATAAAAAACAAGTGTAGCTTGTCTTGTTTTGTTTTATGTTTTTTTGAGAGAGAGAAGCATTAATTCTGATATCACTTAATACTGATTTTAAACTGGTGTAAATCTGTTGGTCCTTATTCTCTTCTCACACTATTGTAATTCAGGAATAATTCCACTGGAGTCAATCAAGTTACACTGGTGTAACTGAATGAATCAGCGCTATTGGCTTACATGAGTCAGAATCATGCTGAAAACTTTATCAGTTCATATTGTAAGGAAAGTCAGATGTGTTCTGTATTTGTTCCTTCTGGATGCAAAATCAGTGTCTGTGTTTGTTTGTTTTTTATCTCCAACTTTCCAAGCAAATACATTTCAAAATAAACTAATTCATCAGTTTTTTTTAAACAAACTGAAAGAAGAAAAATCATGTCACAGTTCTAGTAAACGGGCCTCAAAATTTACCTTATAACTGCAAATTGACCCCCAGGGTAATTGTGAAGACCTGACTTTATTTACTCATTCCATAGGTTGGTGATTTTATCTCGGGGGTTGGGGGGGAGCTAGAGGAGTAAAGTTGTATCACCTCCTGCTCTGCAGTTATCTGAACCTTTTCTGGACTGCTTGTGCTAAGTGATATTGAAAGATAAGAAAATTCTCGGTATTGCATTTTTTTTTAAATAACAGAAAATTTGTTTTAGTTAAATAGATATTTTAAAAAATTAAAACAACAAGGCGACCGGTGGCACCTTAAAGACTAACAGATTTATTTGGGCATAAGCGTTTATGGGTAAAAATGCCACTTCTTCAGATGCCCAAATAAATCTGTTTAGTCTTTAAGGTGCCACCGGATTCCTTGTTGTTTTTGTGGATACAGACTAACATGGCTACCCCTCTGATACTTAAAAAATTAAGTCACTTTCACAGGAGCATAAATGCAAGAGTTACCATGGAAAGCACACTTCTGCATAACTAAAATTTAGTGCAGTGTATTATTAAAACATGAATGAACCCCTGGAGTGAACATGAATGACTGACAGCATTTGCTAGAATGCAGAAGAGTGCAGGCTCATGCCTTGCCATTGTACATTAACCTGCCCTCTCTTCTGGGTAGGCCCATCTCAAGCACAGTGTGTTAGTTATCCAGTTCTGTTATGACCCTGCACTTGGAGTATTCCTGATATTCAGTTCCTGAATGGCTACTGAGCAGAGTCTGACAACTGAGGCAAACTGTTAAGCGGATAGGTGCCATCTGAAGCAGCATCAAAGTTATGACTGTCAGATCCTGTATACATATTACATCTAAAAAGCCTATGTTAAAAGCATGGTAAAATTGAAAGTCAAGCCCTCTCTGCTCCTATCCAACCTCCTAAGGCTCCTGCTTCCCTTCTCTTCTGCTACTATCTAACAGACCCAAGCCCCATCTCCTGCTCCCTCTTCTGCTCCCATCCAACACCACGCCTCCAGTGCCCCACCTCCTGCCCCCTTCACTTCTATGCTTGTTCAACTCCCATGCACTCTGGCTCTTGTCCCCCTCCCCCACCACATTCCAGCCTCTGCCCCCTCTTCTTCTAGCCCATCCCCACTTAGGTCCTGTCCCTCTCTCCCAAGCCAGCTTCCCTGTGTCCAACATCACGGCAGCTCTCAGCAGCTGGGAGGAGCAATTGGCAGGAAATGCTTGCTCAGCACTTAAGGCTCCAGGATGCTCAGTCACTCTGTGGGGATAGACACATGCAGTCCAGTTGCTCCTAGGAGCTGTGAGGGGTTTGAGCATGCTCAGTGGAGATGGAGTCTTTGGAGAACTTGCTACCAAATTCTAACAAGTGTCTACTGAGCATTAGCAAACTGAGATTTTCCAGAGGCTATAACTTGATCAAATTTAGGTGAATTTTCATGGTCATGGCAAATGGCACAGCATGGAGGTGCCAGAGCTTGTCGACAGAATGGTTGAAAGAATTTCTCTTAACATGGACAAAACAACAGATTTTTCCCTAATGTTAATTATCTGAACTGGCTGAGCCATTTTTGTTGAAACTTAAAAAAAAAAAAAAAAAAAAATTCTTTCTGAGGCAGACATCCAGCCTGGGGAATTTTAGCCTGAACTGTTTAAGTAGCCAAAATTATAAGTAACTGAAAACAGGGTCTTATAATGGAAAGTGTTGGGCAACCTTAACTATAAGTGGCACTACGAGCTCCACCTTTAATAACCGAAGCTGTATTTAAAGAGACATTTTTAAATGATAAATCATATATAATTTTTTTATTAATTCATTTTTTTGCACAACTTAAAATTTGGGTTAAATTTAACCTGATACGAGATGATCTTATAATTAAGGCAAGTATCTGGGAAACAGGAGAACTGTGTTCTGTTCTTGATTGTGTCACAGTTCCTGCATGGCCTTGGACACCTTAGTGCCCAAGAGATGATGCACAGATAAAGGACATTGACTCCATTATGTATTCTTCAATTCTTTGGTTTAACTTTATGTAGTGGGCAGGCGCATCAGCCCATTTGCTTACCTGTGACCCCATCAGCTTCAGCATACCAAAGCTCTCACCTCCCCAAGGTATTAACTGTAATGTAGATTTATCTATTTCACTTTTACACTCATCTTTGCTCTGGGCTGTCTCTTGTCCTCTATATAAACCCAAGATATGCCTTCATCTTATCAGCTGTGATCACTGCACTTACCCTGCACTGGGAAAACAGGCAATAAGGCTAGAATGCAGAAAGAACAATATTTTACTTCAGTCCCGTGAGAGTGTTTTTATATGCATGTATTTTGAATCCAGGGAAAAAAGACTTTTATTTGGGATGATAAGAGCATCTTCACTGGTGCATGTAGATGGAAGCTGGTAAATACAAGCATTGCAATGATTCTCTGTAAGAGCTCAATCTTGCAAGGTACTGAGCATGTCTTGTGAAATGCCAAGTGTTCTCAGTTGTCACCCAGGCACGCTGGTCCAGATCCTCAAAGGTATGTAGGTACCTAACTGCCATTGATCTTAATAGGCGTTAGGTGCCTATATACCTCAGAGGATCTGGCCCTCAGTAATACTTAAACACAGTTTGTTGCTCACTAAGGAGTCGATTCTGCAGGCTGCAGAGCCCCTGAATTCCAATGGACTTCAACAGGATTTCAGGGTGATCCTCACCTTGCAGGAGATGCTCATTACCTAAGAAGTATTTATGAAAGAGAGGAAGGGTAGGTCTCATATGACACAAAAAGGCACATATCTCACTGGTTAGAATATTTACCAACAAAAGATGTAAAATATTGTCCCTTATCGAACTTTTTCAGCCCAAAGTAAGTCTGTGAATCACAACAAAACCCCCATTAAAGAGAGCCATTGGGTGCATTATATTGTGGTGTCTTCTAGAAACATGGAATTGTAAATGGGTTTCAGCTGATATGTATAAAGGCTGAACTTCACCCCTGTGCAGAGGGGCAGCACAGGCTCTATGCCACAGATAAGGTTTATGTGAGACTTAAGTGGTACATGCATAGGCCTTGTTCTGTTGCTTTACTGGGAATGGATTTTACTCTAGAGGCCCAATCCTGTGAGGTGCTGAGTCCCAGATCCTTAAAGGTATTAAATGGCACCTAACTCCCATTGATTTCAATAAGATTTAGGTGCCTAAATATTTTTGAGGATCTGGGCCTGAGTGCTTTCAAGTCCCATCACCTTCAGTGGGAGTAGAGAGCACTCAGCATCTGATAAAATTAGGCTCTGACCTCTTAGTAGAATATATATTAAAATATATTAAAAGTCTTGCGTTTGTAGTGACTGTAGATTTAAGCAAAGGCAGTCTGTTAGATCATCCTCAGAGATCTGAAATGCTCAAGTCTGTTTGTCATGGGTATCACCACTGAAGTTCAGAGATGGCCAAACTTACGACAAACATCTGGTATTTTTATTGCCCATGTTAACTAATAACACATTAGTTCAATAATCCTTCTCTTTGTAGTTAATGAATGCCTAAAAAGTGAAGAGTTTGTGAAACTCTCTTCCAGTTAAAGATAACAGCTGCACAAGAACATCCACTTTAATTTAATTACACATTTTTTTTCCCATGAAAGCAGGCAGGATGTTCATCACTACCTACCAAGCAGGACATAAAAATGAGAAAAAATGTTTCCTATGTTTATATCATCTTACAGAAATAGGAAATCAGAGTCCAGTGCCTTTCTGTTCCCTTTGTAGATGAAGACAATTTTTTTTTTTTTATCACTCACACAATGGTTTACATTTTCAGATCATTCCCGGTGGGAATAGTGGAGGGTGTCATTGGCTTCATTACAGTTTTGGAAATATAGAGCTAGTTAATCCTCATAAGTGCCCTGCATGGTAGTGAAGTGCATTAATCACCATTTTATAGGTGCAGAAACTGAAGTATATTGATGCTAAGTGACTTGCCCAAGAGTACACAGCTAGCCAGTGGCAGAGCCAGGATTAGAAGACTGGTATTCCTGACCACCTATTCAGTCCTCTGTCTAGACTATGGACTATGGGAAAGATGACTCACATTTACAGTGATCTCAATCATGAGGAAGGAAAGCATGTACATGAAGTTAGTGGAAGAGAATATTTAAACCCACATAAATTGATGTTAAGGGGCATGAAAGGTCAGCTTTAGGGACAAAATGTGTATGGCGAATTTCTGCAATTGGTGTGAATTTAACACTTTTTTTTAACACTAGCAGTGCTATAAACTAGGGATGGTCCTATTGATTTTTAGACCTGGATCCATATTGGGATGTTCAGAGTTTGGAGGTCTTTTTAGTTCATCCATGATATTTGGATCCATATCTAGATATGACTAGATGACCTCCTGAGGTCTCTTCCAACCCTCATCTTCTATGATTCTATGATATGGATCAAAACTTTCAGAGTTTCAGAGATGTTTGAGATCTGAGGCGCTGTATAAGAGCGTACAGCACTAGTGTGTACAGATTTACAGTTTGATCTAGGATAGGAATTTGGTATATCTCTTCCATTTTTTGTCTTTGCCATGACTTTCTTTACTTAGTGATTGCATCCATATTTCCAGAATGTGAGCACAGCAGCTCGGTGAAGTATGAATTATAAATAGAATTTGTCCAGAACCAAAAATGCTTTTCTTTCTCTTTCTAGGGACAAGATACTGTTACACTCAACACACATTGGAAGCCAGTGGAGAAAGTATATCTGTCACTAAGCGCTGTGTGCCACTGGAGGACTGTTTGTCTACTGGATGCATAGATTCAAAACATGAAGGCCACAAGGTTAGGAGCAAAAACTATCTGTTTTGGTACAAACTGCAGAAATCTTCTGCTCTTAGCCAGAAGTCTGACACATACAACAGGTGGAACAATATCACCAAAATTGTAATGTCTCTATTTTTGATCAGTCCTTTGCTACATTCATGTTGCTTTGTTTCATAGAAAAAAGGGAAGCGATCCTTTTAAGCATGAGGTAAAGAGGATTATGGGCTAACTCCTGCTCCCACTGATGTTAGTGATTTAAGTGAATTTGGTCCGTGTTAAATAATGGGAGCATATAATTTGCATGAACTCTGCAGATCTAGGTAAAATCTATAAACATTGCCCTTACAAATACAGGAGCAAATCCTGAAGTCCTTACTCAAGTTTTTCCCAGTGACAAAACTCCCTTTTCTCAGGCAAAGGAAACTTTGCCTGAATAAAAATTGGTAATAACTGAGGAAGGATTTGGGCCAGTATGTATTTACACAGATTGAAAGGTGCAAAAACATAAACACAAGAAAGAGTAACATCATCCCACCCTCCTTTAGGAATTAAAATAATGGGTTTACAAGACGAAAGACAGGGACATGGCTAGACATTTTTGATGGTATGTTAAAGATCCACTGGTACCGCAGGAAAGAGAACCATTCTAATGAATTTGAAAACAATTTTGCTTATACTATTATACTTCCTGCTTTTCTCAGCCCAGTTCTTTTTAATGAGTGGGGACATTGTCCTGTAAAGTGTTTTTGTTTTTGTAGCCCCACCAATGTAGGGCATAGTAAGTAAGGGCACCCGCCAGTCAATAGTCATGCGGTGACTTATTTATCCTACGCTGGATAAAATACTCAGAGTAGACATTCCATACCTGTGCTGGATCTTCTAATTTTATCAGGAATGGGTTATTTTAAAAAGCTGTTTTATTGAAAAATAAGTCAAGATTTCAAACTCCTGACACATTTCAAAAGTAGGTTCCAGTAGGATATTCCTATGAGTAACCAACCAGGCTCTGTTCCCTGTGGTATTCTAGCAATTTAGGGCCATAGCATTCCCTCCTTCCTGGGCCACATGAAGCTCTGTGAAGTTCTCCTACACATTATCACTTGATGGTGAGGGACAAAAGAAGCAGGGGCAAACCAGTGGCTCCCCCACTATTCGCAGGGGCCTGTGTCATCTGTGTGGAGGCCATGTTCCTCTTGACCTGTTCCTGGCCTCCCACCTCTCTTTTGGCCTATGTCACTACAGTTTCTGCAGGAACCATGCTGACATGGACTGGTGACCAAGAAACCACCCCTTCAGCCCCCAAAGAGGGGGGGAAATGAGAATGTTAATGTTGACTGGATAAGTTTTCCCAAGTGACATTAAATATTGATACATCATGCAGTAGCCCCAGGAAGGAATTCTCTGCTCCCTCTGCGAGGAGAAGTAACTTACTGTAGCCTTGGAAAGGGTGCAACTTACTTTTACCTGGTGCCTGGCCAGCTCAGTGGTTGATGCTTGAAAGTGAGGTGAAGCCACTCCGTCCACCTCCCCCAAACCTGACTCACTTGCTCTTGGTGGCATGCAACTCCTCTGTCCCCTGAGCCAAGACCCAAGTTCCTGACTAGTCGTATATGTCCCTGCATAGTCATATGGGACCACAGCACAATCTTGCCTGAAATGTTCATTTGCAGTGATGTCTGCTATATTTGGCTATGTGTCAGTCACTGGCACCAACTTTATGCTCCATTTTTTTAACAAGGGATACTGGACAGGAATCAACACCCCCTGAAATGTTGTGGTGTTTCCACTAGGACACACTCATCATGCGGGTTTTGCAGGATCGTTAAAAATCCCATATACTCATTTCTATCTATTATCCTATGCTAGCATTCAGTAATTCTAGGACATGCCTGAGTGATATACCTTAAAATGTATCCTTTCCAATCTACACTTCCAGCATTCAGGCCAGTTAAGATGCGTGGTGTCCAACGTGCTTCGTAAATATTTCTGAATGTTGTTCTCAAATGTGACCGGTTGGGAACATTTAATCACTAACTGTTGTGGCCATTGAACTCTTAATAACTGAAGTGAATTGCCTGGGTAATTAAACTCCAGGACAGACTATGGCTCTGATCCGCCAAGACAAAAGCACAAGATAAACTTTATAAATGGGATTGGGAGCAGTCCCATTGAAGCTGAATTTACTTTACACACCGTATAAGTCTTCTTTATGCTGCCAGAATGGTGTAAAGGGGTCTTAATGTAACTGAGAATTCAGGCCTTTGAATAGTATTTATTCACAATAGACTGTATACATAGAACATGTATCTTGGTGTATTTAATTCTCCAGTATTATATTAGCCTAGATATTAGGTGATGGGCACCCAGAAAGGCCTAGATAAATACATGATTAATTTCTGAAAGTTATGCTACATATCGCATGGACTCTGCTGTAAGCATACAGCCAAAACAGGGGTATTATTTTTTAAATGGCTTGCTCTGAAAAAAAGTATATTTGTTTTAAACTGAATGCTACAGCCCTCCCTATGGCAGACATCACTTGTCCAGGCCACGCATCTGTCCTAGACAATTCTCATGACCACCTGACCCTGTGCCAGACCCCCAAATTGCTATTCTGAACACCTTAATACTATCCCAGACAAATTCAGTGTCTCCAGGCCTCTCTAGAATAAGGAGGGGTGACTGTAACCATATTGTTGTTATTTGTATTGCAGTAGTCCCTAGGAAACCCCACAGAGATTGGGACACCATTGTGCCAGGCAGTGTACAATTATAGAATAAGAGACAGTCCCCACACCTAAGAGCTTACAATGGAAATAGACAGACAGACAAAGAGTTGGGGGCAGGAATATAACATATAAGCAGAATGACCAATGTGATAGTTTGCAAACATCATGATAAATCCACTCATTAGTCTGAGGTACTGAGATATCTTCCAAAGTGGAATAACTCTGGTTACTGAACAGTTTTATTTCTTTCAGATCTGCACTTCCTGCTGTGAAGGAAATATCTGCAACTTGCCATTACCCAGAAATGCAACTGATGCAATATTTGCAACGACATCCCCTATAAATCAGACAAAAAGACTTTCCCAACATATATCAATGATAACGTCATGTCTCCTGTTGGTATTTACTTCATAGCGATGTCATAAGGTGCCATTTGTATAGTTGGAAAAGCTTAACTGGATGAAAACCTTAGTATCAATATATGACCTTATCTTAATATATGTTCACAATCTTAGTATTTCAACAACATTCCCAAAATTTTAATTTCTTCTTGATTTTTGTTGTTGTTAATTTTGGTTAGTACTGCACTTAAATGTTCCTGAAGTGTATTCTCCTCAAGGGGAGAATAATCCAATTGTTTTCACTTAATATTTTGAGTAGCAACACATTTGAAATATTTTCAAAGCTAGTGGGTCACCCATATACATGGGTACATAGAACATTCTTTAAATTTGTCTTCTCTCTGTGAAGTGGTAATATTTGTTAAAAATATATTATGCAGCTACAGAATCATATAATTTGATTATTTGAAGCTCTCTCATGAAGGGGTATTTTATTTACTGATTCCAACAGAATAATTTGATTATCATATCAATCTTTGAAACCTTCCTGATTTGTTTGGAAATCTCACAGTAGCTAACCTCAGCTCTATATGCCTGCCCTGTCATTTTTTTTGCACACTACAAACTTCCATGGATCTGCTGCTTCTCAGTGATGTAAATCAGGAGTAACTCCATTGAGGTCAATGGAGTTACACCAGTATAAAAGTAGCATTAGAGGAGAACTGGGTCCAATGGGAGATTGTGAGCAAGCTTCAGCTGTTCACTTCTCTAAAGTAATCCATCAACAGTGGAAATGTTTTTTTTCTTCATGAGAACCCAGAGGGGAAAAAGAAACCTTCACATATGACTTTAAAAATGTTTGGATGTGGTGCTGAGCATGGTGGTGTTACCTGTAAAGAATGACATCACACCTCCATTCTGTAAATCAAGCCTGAGATATTTTAAAGACCTTAGTTTTTTAAGCTTTATTGATCGAAGCATGGGCTAAAATACAACCAGCCAGTTTTAGTCTAAGAGAGGAAAATGTATATTAAAAGCTATTTGAAAGCCTCCTGTGGAATATGATGGTGCATGACAAGGCAGCATAGCAAATAGTGCTTCACAATTTTATTTCTTTTTACAGCTAGGTGCCCAGTCCTTCGAGGTGCTTAACTCTGGCTCTAATTTAACAAAGCACTTAAGCACATGCTTACCTTTAAGCACATAAGAAGTCCCATTGAACTCACTGTGTTTTGGAACAACCACATAGACATATTCTGGCTTGAGTCCATTCATGCAAGTCCCAGTGATGTCACTGGGGTATGGACATTTAAGTGAGAGTAAGATATAGCTTGCCTAAAATCAACTTTTATGACAATATTTTTAACTACCATTGTAGACCGTTTTTTCTTTTGTAACTTGGAACTAAATTACTACTAAATTAAGGACTGATCCAGCAATGTTCCCACTCTCTAAATTCCTGTTGACTTCAGTGAGAATTATACATACCAAACAACCGCAGGACTATGCCTGAGGTTTTACATTTAAAAGTATATATCAAAATGTATAAAACTGCTATTTGAATAGCCACATGGCAAGAAACACATTGTAGTGCATGATTATACTCTGACTAAGAAAACGTCATTTATTTCTAATGTTCACTCCCGGCATATAGGGTGAAACTTTTACTAGTCTTGGCTATATTTTTGGCACCAACTGTTGTGTATGTCACTTGTAAATCATTTATACAATATTTATTTTTGTATGGTATGATTAGAATCTAATGTATTGTTTAAAAAAAAATAATTCTTAAGAACAATTTACCCTAATAGGATAGTTGTTTTAAGATTCGGTAAAACTGTAATATATACTATGATAATTTATAATATTTTGCACCAGTGTTGAAAAAAGATTAACTTGCTTTACAAGGTCAGTAGTAAATTAAAGTTTCCCTCACTGGTTTAACTTAAAACTAAACAAAAAAGTAGATTGTACAAAGTGTAACTATACATTTAAGTGTTTTTGAGCTATTTTTGGTTAGCAAGAATCAACTGATAACTTGCACTTTATCAAATTACAATACAGGTTTATGCTCTGAGGCTTATGTGGTGAAATGTATTATAAAGAGGGAGGAAATATTGCTGGAATCCAAGTGCTCTGTAAAAAATCTTTGATAAGAAAGTGCCTTCTGAAGGGCATAAAAATTGTCCACAAACACTAATCTGGTAGAGTTTCTTAAAAATATCAATAATCTCTAGACACTGTTGATGCCAGTAAGCAATGCTCTTGTCTTAGTTGTAATGGCCAATGGCTTCTTTTGGGCTACACATCTGTACTATTTAGGATTGTGTGAAAGTTTTTGTTACTGGAAAATTGCAAAACCTCACAATTCATCTGAACCCTCCCACCCCAGGCCCCACACATTTTTGAGGGGTTGGAGAACTTTCACTTGTGTGACAATTCAGATATTTTTACACATTTCAGTGTGAAAATTGAGCTTTACCCTTTTTTTAAAAAAAGTTGAATTTTACTTACAAATAAAACTGAGTGAAAGTTGGCCCATTTTCATTCACAAATGGTCATGTTCTTGGTCAAAAGCCATTGAATTTCGGCGTTGTCATCCAGTTGCATCATTTTTATGGCATTGCAGTAAAATATGTGGATCTCTAATTTGAGTGACCAGCTCAACCATCCCTGTTATTAAGTACAAGGGTGGTTGCAATCTGCTAGTTTTATGCAAGGGAGGCCTGCCCTTTGGGCTCCTGGTGAGTTAATGGTGTGGCCCTCAGTTGCACAAAGTTTGGCCCCCTCTTGAGTAGACTTTCTTAGGTTATTAAAGCCCAATCCTGTGAGCTGCTCTGCACCCTCAACTCCCATTGGCAGTAGGGCTGCATAGGTCAGCCACTGAGATTGCAAGAGTAGTCTCCCTATATGTAAGCCGTATCTCTATATTTAATACTTTTCCTGTAGACTACATTTTCGATTCTTGGTTAACTGGGTGATATTTTTAGGTTACTGCTGAAGCCTCACCAAACGTAACCAACATTTTGATGAGCTAGATGAGTAGAACCATCTTGACTATGCTGTAGTAGTGGCTATCCTTTTTACTAGGGAGGGATTATATTTTATTAATATTAATAGCATTGAAAAAAAGGTTTTGTACGTACCGTTTGTACAGTTAAATGACATATGGCTAAATTCTGGGTGTGTCTGTGCAGATGCACTCATAGGCAAGAAAGCCCTGGGAGCCACTATGCAGAACTCATATCAAGGGAGTGCTAGACTGAAACATGGCTTGTGAACACAGTAATGCTCTCCAGCCATAGCAGGTACAAAGCTGTGTCAAGGCACATACTCACCTTTCCAAAGCAACAGGTACAGCCACTGCTAATCATGTTCTCCAGCACCAACCCAAGCTATTCTTATGGTTTCATCATTGCATAGATAGAATGATTCAGGCTACTTCTACTTTGCAGCTCCATCTCCTCTAACCTCATCCCCATCAGTGCATTGCAGGTGTGCAAGGACCCAGTCTTGTCCGTAAAAGGAAAAGTTGGAACTGTCAAACGAAGTTGCTACCAGTTCTGTTATATACAGATACATGGGGTTTGGTCAACAAATAAGTCAAAGTTACTGGGAATGTACAGTGTGGGAGATAGCTGAATTTATAATAGTTTTTAAAAACATTTAAATTCTCTGAAAACAATGTTTACGGAGAATCTGTGGATAATTCTCCTCTTTGCCCCAAACTCTTAGTGCACCAGCCAGTCTGTGGATGTAGTATGATATTTTAATAGCATATAAATGTTGAGATGCTACATATTTATTTTTAGGCTCTGAACAACATATCTTCTTTTTAAATATCTGATTTTTAAATGTTGTAAATATTGTACATTGTGTAAATAAATGAGGTTTTAAATATAAAAGTTGACCTATTTGTCTGATAATCTGTATGTATTTTAAATTGTTTTGGTAATTCCAGCTCTTCCACTAGGTTTTCTACCCCTCCTCCTCCTCTTAGAACATAATTGCAAACTTTCTTTTGTCCTTCGTTAGCTTCTTTTAGGTCCCGTTAGCAAAGGAAGAACCTTTGAAGACAAGAACTACATTTATTGCTCCCACAGAAAGAAGTGCCCATGGTTCTGATCCATTTCCCACTAAACCTAATGTGAATCTTTTCATTGATTTCAGTGGAAGCTGGGTTGGATCCTATATATTTATCCTCTGGCGCTCGCTAAGAGAAGTCCATGGTAGTTCCATGCACAGAGTACCAGCAGGATTGGGACGTAAATGTTCCAGTATATGCTTATATTCCGTTAAATTCAGTAATCTTCCTTCTCATGAAAATAGTAGAAGGATTTAGACTGTCAGTTATTCCTCCCAGGTGATTTTGTTACTTGTAGGTTTAGGAGGAACTGCAATTATGCCAGGTTTCCAACAATCCCATATTAAGCAGTGAGTAGCTTGTGTTCTTACTGCTGTTGACATTAATTAAAATTCAGCCTATAATAAAAAGTGAATATGAGGTGGTTTAAAATAGGCTTGGAAGGATTCGATTTTTAATAGTAAATGTCAGTAAACATCAATTTCTCTGCACACACACAAACCAATGAAAAAAATATTTCCATCGATGATAACAGAAATTTACAGATACCACAGTAAAAAAAATGCTGCTTGAGAACTTATTAGAGCAGGGGTAGGCAATCTATGGCACAAGTGCCAAAGGCGGCACGTGAGCTGATTTTCAGTGGCACTCACACTGCCTGGGTCCTGGCCACCGGTCCGGGGGGCTCTGCATTTTAATTTAATTTTAAATTAAGCTTCTTAAACATTTTAAAAACCTTATTTACTTTACATACAACAATAGTTTAGTTATATATTATAGACTTCTAGAAAGAGACCTTCTAAAAATGTTAAAATGTATGGCACGCAAAACCTTAAATTAGAGTGAATAAATGAAGACTCGGCACACCACTTCTGAAAGGTTGCTGGCCCCTGTATTAGAGGGTTTTTTTAAGGATATTTACTTGGTATATTTTGACATGCAATGGTGACAAGTTGTGTTTTAGTGTTTATAAAGTTTTAACTTTTTGAATCTCAACATCTACTGTCATCAAATAATTGTTGTCAGATCCTTCAAAACCTGAACCCTCTTCAATTTCCCACAACTGTGAAAATTTAAATTGGTAAAAATGGGGAAAAATGCTTAAAAATAAACATTGATCTTATCCATTGAAATTATAAAGAAAATTGAATTCTGCCAAGCCTAAAATTAGTCTAATTTGTAATTGTTGTGTAGCTATTTCCTGCTTTCTTGATAAATTGTAATTTTCTAAACAAAGGGCCTAATTCTTCTCTCTCACCAGTTTAACAGCAGTATACCTTTCTGTTGCTTTCATGTAGTTACTCCAGATTTATATCATTATGAGCTCTGATTCAATTGCAAAAACTTCAGACAACTAAAGAACTAATTCAGACTTAAACTTCATGTGAAGCTGATGCACACAGTTTACATCTCTTTGCTCAGAAGATATTGTATGTTCTGTGCTTTCTCATAACGGTTTCAATTTACAGAAGTAATTTTAGCTGGTTTTCCTAGATTCATTTTTGTACCATAAAAGAAACATTTTGTTGTAAACTGGAAATACAAGATTTTTCAATAGAGTTTTGTTAAGGCTGTGCTGTGACCAGGCAGCCAGTAACTCTGTATACTATCTTGATAGCATCCTGAAATTGCCTTGAGAAAGGACGACTCTCATATGGACATGAAATATAAACAAAATCCCCCAAACATTTATGAGGGTTCTTATCAGCAATGGTATTCCTTAGATGTCCCATGGAGATGTATAGGCTTCTTAAAAAAATAAACTACCTAGTCTATATAGCTGAAAGCAATCCAAGATAGAAAAAAAAAAAAGGTTGTTAATGAAACAGTTTTTTATAGGTCTCTTTTACCCATTTAAACATGTTGTCTCCAGTCTGTAATAACTATTTAGGGCCTGGAGAGAGAAATGCTAAGACTACCCAAAGCTCGCTATCAAACCCAAACAAATAAATATCCTGTTTGCAATACAGTGAATCTGCTTAAATGTGAAATCCCTGAAGAAAGAGAGTGGTGTGAGTCAACAGGGAATCACTGTTATATAATGGAGAGTTTCCAGAAATCCCCTCCAGAGAGTGATCTTATGAAAAATACCAAGCTTTTTATATATGTTTCCTATAAATGGGTTTTAATGGGGGTAGGGGGAGGTTCCCCTTCTTTTCTGGTATAGTTTACAACAATAATAGGACTCTAGCAGTTCAAGGTTGCTGTTGGCATGGTTTCCAAATGCTATGTGTGTCTCTGTGCTTCTCCGTGCATTCATTATCCCTACTGGACTGAAGGGCAGTTAGTGAACTTGTCAGAAATGGGAAAGAAGCTTGCATAAGTCTGTTGTAGAAAGTTATAATAAAGGTCATTACAGATCACTGACCACTTTAGCGGTGGGAAAGGCTGATCTGAGGGTTTTCTGGCAGCAGAAGGTGATGCTGGGGCAAAAGAAAAAAAGACTAAACAAACTTTACAGAGGAAGGATATAACAAATGCTCAGAGAGCAAAAATGAAAATAGATCCCATTGTAAAGTGTAATTAATGCTAAATGCTTAAAGCATCAGGAAGAGTGTTCACATTGATAGTATTCTCTCTGTGGAGTAGAAATGTGATAATAGCTTGACTTTGGAGTTCATTAACAATTTATAAAGCAATTTTACAGGACCATTCATTAGGTTGCTGTTTGCTTGGGAGAAAGAATAATGGCATTGGTCAAGGATTTAGCAGCAATTTACAATGAAGACACAAAACAATTCTTTGGGGCATATCAAGATAGAATAAGATTCACTATCAACAGTGAAATATTTACCTACAAGGAATACAGTGCTCAGCAGTCACATACGGGCTTATCCCCTGCAGAGTTTCAAAATGTACCAGTTAGAAGATCAGCAGAGATGATGCAATTTATACCAATGCTCAGCTCTTTAATTATTATGTATGTGTATGCTAGTAGCGTCTACAATGTGCTAGGCACTGTCCCAACACAAGGGAAAACACACTCCAGCCCCCGAAGCTAACCCCCACCAGTCTCTCTCCAGTTATTGCCCCAAGCATCCCACACATTCCTACTCTGTATATCAGTCCCTACCTTCTAGCACATTAACCTGTATTTCCTCACTCCCACCTTAATCATAAAATATGTGCTGCTCTGAGCCCTCAGAGCTTCTGTATGCATTCCTGTTTATAATCATGCCTCATGGTCAAAGACTCATTCATATTTCAACAGGTGCATCCAGCAACACTCAAGGACAGATTAATTCAACTAAACTACAGCCCATCCCAGGCTTACAGAATTTATTTTAGCCCACCTCCTAAAGCAGCGATACTATACTACAGGAGAGTGTCTGTGAGCAGATGTTAACATTCACAAATGTTTTACTTCTGGATCTGCAAGATGTTTAAATTCACTGACAGCCAGACCAGTCAAGCTATATAATTTATGATCTAACTCATGTTTTTTGTCTTTAAAATCATCACCACCACCTTTGACCTTAATCTAAAGGCCATGGGTTTCTTTCTTAAGGATATCAAGTGGCCCATGAGACCTTATTTAAATGAGGGCTCGCCTAACACCATGCACCCTATTAACTACAGTACCAGGACTACCAAATCCACAATGGATTGTCTCAGTAGCTCCCCGCCTAGCATAGTAGGATGTGGATCACATGCTTAGGCACCTATCTCTCCCCATTCATCGTACAGGGAGCGTAACTCAGGTTTTATAGATTGCAATGCTGTTCCTATGATTTTCAAAGTGCCTAAGTCCCTTTGTGGCTCTGGATCTGAGTCCTTTTGCAACCTTTTTCAGATTTTTCTGGGCCTTGGTTTTATCTTCTAACCTTAGGAAACTCCTTGTCCCAAATAAGAAAATTCACAGAACTCTAATCAGCCGGCTGCAAAGTCTCTGCTCCAGGGAGAGAGGGGGGAAAATAGTGAAAGCTCCTAGCAGTGTCGTGAATCCCACCTACCGGACAACAATGTGTTGCCGACAAACCCCTCATGTGGATGTAGACTTGGGAAGCATGTTATTATACTCATCTGAAACATTGGTGGGGGCGTAGCCTGCGGGTGCCAGAAATTCAGGTGCAGCGATAGAAGAGACCAAGCAGCCTGCAAACTTTTGCCTCGGTATGTTTTTGTTATTGCCCTACATGTTTCCCTGCATACTTGCTGTTGGAGGGCCGGGGGAGAGGAATCTGATCAGTAAATGGAGTCAATGGTAATTTTCATTGGAAATTTCTTGGGATGAGGAGGGCTTGGTTTGATTCAGGCTATTTGGCCTTGACAGGTGAGATCACCAGCAGTGCAAGTTGAAGAACTTCTATTGTGTACAAGCTGACAACATGATCTATTGCATTTAAACATGTGACACAGTGGATTGCTTTCCTGTCACATGTTCTAATGGTGTAACGCTGGGCAAAGACTTCATAAGCTACAGCTAACTTTGGGGCCAGATGCTCCATTGATCCCTGCCTGTGTAAAGGCTCACTAGAGATATGTCTGTGCAGCTGCAAGGTAAGAGTCCCATTGTGTGTACACAGACTCGTGCTAGCTCTGCTCAAGGTAGTGCGCTAAAAGTAGCAGTGTAGATGGGTGGCTCAGGCTAGCTGCCTGAGCTTGCCTCCTAAAAGGCGAGCTGGGGGAGGGGCTTGGACTTGGGGAGTCCCAGCTTCTGCCCATTTTAGGGTTTCTCCCCTGTCTAGTACTCAGACAAAACCAGACGTGGTTTTGTACGGTATTGCATGGGAGAGCCCTTTTGCGGCCCCCCCCATCCCCCACCAGCGTGACCGCACACACAAAAATCATGCCGGGGGGGGGGGGGGGGGGGGGGAAGTGAGGGGGAGGCTCAGTGCTGTTTTAAAGATGGTGCCCACTGTCTTAGGGGCTGGAACTAGGAATGCTGGAGGTGCTGCTGCCACACCCCCTGGCTTGAAGTGGTTTCCATTATATACATGGTTTACAGTTTGGTTCAATGATGCTCAGCACCCCCACTATACAAACTGTTCCAGCATCCCTGTCCACTGCATGCATCTGTGGTCATACCAGCAGGGGTGGGGATCACACTAGCAGGGGCAGGCCCACGCCATTCCTGGATGTGCTAGAATGTCTGGTATTCCAGGAAGGCATGAGTGGCCACCCTATGTTATGTCCACACTGCTATTTTTAGTGCGCCAGCTCTTTAAACCACTTTTGACCCTTCCCAAGCTCAGGCTTTGTGCCAAGCCCAAGTCGGCTGGAAATGAGGCTGTGGGGCAATATGAGCTTGGTTAGCAACTACAGGAAGAAACAAACAAACCTTAAATTAAAGCTCAGAATCAGTGAACCTAAATACATAAGGCCTGCTTTTGATCTTACTCCGTAGTGTGATGGATCTGCAAAATAGGGATTGTAATGCCCATCAGCCCCCTCCTGACTGTACCTTCCCTTCCCGCTGGTTAAGCAGTGACTGTGTTTGCCCTCAGTCCCCTCCCCATTGCACTCTCCTTCCTCTGGCCAGATAAGAGGAGAGACTAGCGAGAGGTCCTGAACCAGGAAGTGGCTGGCTCTGTTTGTGAGGGAGTGGGAGACTCATGGCAGCAGGGAGCTGGAGAGAAGAAGCCCCAGGAACTGAGGGTCTAGCTACACTTAAAATGCTACAGTTGCAGCACTGTGTGTGTGTTAGACACTTACTACAGCAACGGGGTGTGTGTGTCTTGTTGCTGTAGTTAATTGCTACGCGGTAGCTAGGTGGATGGAAGAATTTGTCCATCGCACTAGCTATACCAGGCGGTAGGTTGGCATAGCCACATAACTTTACACACCGCTGAGAAACGTAGCTATGTTGATGTAAAATTTCAGTGTAGCCCAGCCCTTAGTCTGTGGACAAAGCTGCAGGTGGAACAGGCTTTGACTGACAGATATCACAGATAGGTGCAGGTCTGTGTGGGACTTATGGGAGCAGCAGTGGCTGAGCAGGAAACTAGTCCAAAGGAGCCTCAATGAGTGACACTAACTGAGCCTGCTGTTGTGTCCTGGATGCTGCTGCATCCACTGTATAACTGCCAACCCTCCCCCCTTCAAAATAAAGTAACTATTGTTTTGAAACCATGCATTCTTTCTTTAATAATTAAAAAAAAAAATTAGATAACAGACAAGGTAGCCCAGGTGGGGTGGAGGAGGAGGGAAGGACAAGGCCACATTGTTTATTGTAGCTACACTACAAATCAAACTGTTTGAATGACAGCCTTCTGTTGCTTGGGCCATCCTCTGGAGTGGAGTGGCTGGGTGCCTGGAGCCGCCCCACCCGCGTTCTTGGGCGTCTGGGTGAGGAGGCTATGGAACATGGGAAGGAGTGTTGGCAGTTATACAGTGGATGCAGCAGGGGTCTGTGCTCTTGTTAGCTTTCCTGCAGCTCCAACACACGCTACATCATGTCCGTTTGCTCCCCCAACAGACGCTTCAGCATGTCTGTTTGCTCCCCCATTAGCCTCAGCATCGTGTCCTGCCTCCGCTCTTCGTGCTCACTCAATTCTTTCCTGACCTCTGCCACTGAATGCCTCCATGCATTGAGCTGTGCCCTATCAGTGTGGGAGGACTGCATCAGCTCGGAAAACATGTCATCGCAAGTGCGTTTTTTTCACCTTCTAATCTGCAATAACCGCAGAGACGGGGATGATGAGGGAGCATAGAAACATTTGCACCTGGGGGGAGATAAAAAGGGAGAGTAAAATTGGGTTGGCATCTTACGCCTTCATAATATGTGGAAATGTTTTCAAACTGCAGCCCCCCCCTTTCCCAGAGCAAGCAATGGGGTGGGTTTCACATTTAAAAGGAGGGGCTGCAGTATTCGGGTAGATGTTCAGCACACACCTACCCCCACCCCACTGAGTGGCTACTCTCTGGGATGATCCCTTCCCCCCCTGCCGCATGGCTATTCTCTGGGATGATCCCTTTTAGCCAAGGGCAAACAGCCCAGCATGAACGGGGTCCTTTTACTGTTCCCTTATAAAAATTCCCCTATTTCAACCAGGTGACCATGAACACTATTGCTTTTAAAGCCTGTACTGTAGTTACAAATGTGCACTCACCAGAGGTGCCTTCTCCGGCTTCAGGGTCGGGGAATCCCACCTTGGGAGGGTATTGGCTCCAGGGTGATGAAAAGTTCCTGGCTGCCGGGGAGAACGATTTCACCGCTTGGCTGCTGCGCATTCTCCTCCTCCTCCTCCTCTTCCTCAAAATCCTCCTCTGTGTTCCGTGAGACTCTCCCCTTGCAGGTGTCCTGGGATAGTGGTAGGGTCCCCACCTAGAATGCCATGCAGCTGTTCATAGAAGCGGCATGTGTGGGGCTCTGACCCGGAGTGACCTTTTGCCTCCTTTGTCATTTGGTAGGCTTGCCTGAGCTCCTTAACTTTCATGTGGCACTGCTGTGTGTCCCTGGTGTAGCCTCTGTCCAACATGCCCTGTGAGATTTTGGCAAATATATTTGCATTTCTTCTTTTGGATCGGAGTTCTGCCTGCACAGTTTCTTCTCCCCATACAGCAATCAGATCCAGTGTCTCCCTTTCGGTCCATGCTGGAGCTCGTTAGCGATTCTGGGACTGCATGGTCACCTGTGCTGCTGAGTGCTGCTGAGCTCGCCACGTTGACCAAACAGGAAATGAAATTCAAAAGTTCCCGGGGCTTTTCCTGTATACCCGGCTAGTGCATCGGAGTTCAAAGTGCTGTCCAGAGCAGTCACAATGGAGCACTCTGGGATAGCTCCCGGAGGCCAATACCGTAGATTTGCGTCTGCACTACCCCAAATTCGACCCAGCAAGGTCGATTTTAGCGCTACTCCCCTCGCCGGGGAGGAGTACAGAAGTCGATTTTAAGAGCCCTTTAGGTCGACGGAACGGGGTTGGTTGTGTGGACACGGTCATTTTTAAATTGACCTAGCGCGGCTAAATTCGACCTAATCCCATAGTGTAGATATTAGTATATTATAGTATATTATATCTACACAGGTACCCTTAGCAACCAAACTTGTAATTTCATCAAAGAATGAAATCCAGTTGGTTTGACAAGATCTATTGTCCACAAAATCACATTGACTGGTATTAGTTATATCACTAGCCTTTAATTATTTAGTAACTTAATCCCATATCAGTTTTTCCATTATTTTGTTGGGATTGATGTCAGGCTAATCAGCCTATAGTTCCCTCAATCATCCTTTTTGAATACTGGTATGACACCAGCACTCCTCCAGCTGGTGTAGATCTCTAGGGGTACATCAAATTTACCATGGCCCCAAGTCTTAACCCCCCCACCCCGCAGAAATACAACAGTCAGCCTAAATAAAACTGGTGAAGGTAGCTTGAATAAGATGGCTTATTTAACTCTGCTCTTTTGCAAACTTTGCATAACTCACAGAAAGTAGAAATGAATCAGATTTTAATTAGGATAAAGCGATTTGCATTAGAAGATGGATAATGCAGAATGTAAATGAAGCTCTATTTAAATAGAGCTAAAGTTCAAACTGTGAAAACTTAGTAGAAATTATTTTGTTGCTATATGCAAATAACAGAGTATTAAAAACAAAAACTTACCCCAGGGGACTATGATTTGGACAACTCATAATGATGTTGAGCCAAGTCATTTTTCTTGTGTGACTTTTTTTGTATTCAAAGCTGCTTGGTGCCCTCCCACACAACAGTGTGGTAGGTGGCTAGAGATGCCAAAATGTACAAAGGACAGTCACGTTGCGGCACGTCCACAGCTGAGCAGAAAGTAGGTTTTACAAGAAGACATGTAGACTAGAAGAACCAGTGAATATTCCACAAACCAATACCTACCTTTAGTGAAGCCCCTGAGAGTACATGCGTGGACGTCACAATTTCATGTGCATGCAAAGAGTTATAGCTGTGGATCATCATTGTATGTCCCCCTCTGCGCCTTTGCCATGTCCGTTCTGTGTGTGGTTCCCTGATGCTTCTTTCCTCTCTCTAGAGAATGCTCAGTAGTCCAGTCACATTGCATGGCAAGCTATGGCTGCCATGAGCAGCAGTAACTTTAGATGCCCCTTTCCTGTGTTCTGCAACATCACAGTTCTTTGTGGATGACACCTCTCACCTTGTTTCTGATCCATGCATAGGGTGTAGCACACCTTGTATATGCTGTGAGCCTGCTGCTTCTGCGGGATTTGAGGCTTATAGCATCCTACCGCCAGACATTTCCCTCTCCCCCTCACACCCAGCACAGGGGACTGAATTAGTTTGTAACACATTTCTTCATACAGCACAACAGAAGGAAGCCTGTCATCCCACAATTCACTGGTGCTATTATCATTACAAAAATCATTAATTGGAACAGTGAGGTACAATAATTCCACCATCAATGTCTTGACTGAGACCTTTCCCGTATTGTATTAATAGTTTCTTAAGCCCCTAAGTGATAGTACAGAATTCACTGGTGAATGAGTTAGATTAAGACTATAAATTTTAAAAAGAGATTTGTGTATTACAACATCATCCAAAAGCTTCTGTTCAGTCTCAGCTAGGGCTGCAAAGTTTTTAGCATGCACACTTGGAGCTATACTGATTTACATCAGCAGAGAAGTTGGCCCTCTGGGTTTTGTTCAGGTCCTCTGGACTGGGTTGAATTTCCCATTCTGAGTGGGCAATTTTATCTCTAAATCATGTATTTCTAGGGATTTGCCTTTAAAAAAAATCCTTGCACTTGTGAGGGTGGGTGTCGTCTGTCATTGAATCCTTGTAGCTGCTTAAAATAGATGCTGCTATAATCCACATAAAGTGCCCCATATTGTTCAGGCAGACAGAAAAGCAGAAAATAGTGCAGTGCACTCCTCTCTACCAAAAATCTCAGCTTTCATAACTGTTAAAGCTCTATTTGTTGTGTCTAGAAAAGAAATCCTACCTGCAGACCACATGGGGTTGGTATTTGCTACTTTATCTAATTCATTAAAGTCAATTATAGCAATCGGGCGGAGATCAGGGGTGGTGCAAAATATTCCATCAATTTTTTCTAACAGAAAATTGGGTTTTTGACTGACTGAATATTTTTGCAAAAAGTGTCTGTTGTGAGATTTAACTGACTGTTTGCAAAGTGATTTGAGAAGGACGGAACGGACTACAGAGATGTAACATGCTGTTAATAGTATCAGGCCAAATTCCTGAGCAACAAGTCACTTTCCTAATTTCTAGCGTGATATTTACACCTGCATCAAACAGTGTTACAGCCTGGTAGAGTTAAAACTAAGGGAGGTAGCCCCATGATGAGTCTTTTATTATTCCCACCCCAAATGACTATGAAATTCTAGGTCAACTAGTACAATGATAAAGTATTATCTCCTTTCAGTGGCATTTCCTGTTTCCTATAAAGATTCTGCTTTGCATCATGTTCCACAGAAACTCCAGTTTCCACATACTGCATGGGCACCTACCAGCCTTTAGTGTTCACACACAGTGTTATTCACATCCTAAATATAGACTTTCATTTCAAGCATTACTATACTTAGAACAAACAGAATGTCACTGAGTGACATTAAAAAGAACTGGAAAATAAAATATACAATACTTGGAGAATGTTCACGTGAACAATAGAATAGCAAAGGGCCTTGCTCCTGCCTTAGGCTCAATTCAGCACATGCCTAACTTTAAACTCATTGGCTTCAACGTGACTAGTCACAAATACTAAAGTTAGGGAGTGCATATGGACCTCATTAAAGTTCATGGCTTTCTGAAAGGATGCCCAAAATCAGTCCTGTTCTCTAAAAGGTAATGTTGCCCTTCTTGCACAGGCATACATAATAAATTGTGTCTCCGTAGCTTTGTACAAATTTCCTTATTATAAAATGAAACAATAGGGCATTATTTTTTTTAAATACTTTCTCCAAAGTTAAACTCAGTAGCACATATTACTTTTCCTAAAGCTTTTCCTGCCTGTTGGGCTCTGCAGGTTTAGAATTAGAGATTACCTTCTCGATGAAGCGTGACATCCGGTCGAATGAAATTTCAGTCTCATAATCCTGTTAGTTTTTCATAGTAAGAATCCACAGTGATTCCACAGTCATGCACCTCCTGAAATGATATTTGTAGTCTTACTGAAAAGAACAAAGAATTGCAATTGATGCAATGAAGCACCTTTGTTTTAAGGGAACCGCAGCACTTTGTTGAAGCTAATGGACATCACCAACTTGCAACTGTTCTTGTACATGGCCTTATGTTCCATGCAGTTTGCAGTAACTATGAGCATGTCAGAGATGTGTGGGTCAGACCCTTGCTTTCTTCTATGGGAGGCCAAACCTTCTCCTTCAATGGAAGGTTATAGAACAAACTGTGCAAGAAAAACCTTGTCAAGTAAATGGCACCATCAGGACAGTCCCTGCCCCCTCGGTGGTTATCAAGATGTAGGGGAAGGACCTGACCCATTAATAACAGAACTTTGGTAACACTAGTGCTAGCTGAGAATTTTTCTGTGAAACTTTTTTCTTGGAAAATGCTGATTTGTTAAAATTTAAACTGTTTGTGGCAAAGGGGCATTTCAATGATTTTCACATTTCCAATATTTTTGAAAGTGGGTTGGAAGGGTGTAAATGTCCCACTTCAACATTTTCGAAATAAAACTTCCATTTTTTGGTTCAAAATGACTTTTTGTTTAGAACTTTAAGTTAATGTATAAAAAGTAAATAAAAATAAAAGATCAAAATCAATACAAAACATTTTGAAAGTCTCAAAAATCAATGCTTTGATTGACCCAATCTGAATTTTTTCAGATTTTTTTCGGTTCATGCAAATTTTTGAGATTTTTGCCTTTTTGTCCTGATTTGGGATGGGAAATATTTGAAATCTCAAAGATTCTCACAGGATGGGAAAACAGTTTCCTGCCTCATTTTAGTCAACCCATATTTTGCACCTTTTAATATACAGAAGTAGATTTGCTTCTTTCAACTTAGCTATTGACTTTCCAGCAAGTGATTTGTTTGTTATTCCTGCCTCATGGAGTTTTCCAGCCCTTGGCCTCAAAGCTAGTATTTGCTGGTAGCAGAGTGGAAGGGGAAAGGCCATCCAGCATCAAAGGTCCTGAATGTCCACACAGAAGAGAACTCACAGTATTGTGAAGTCAAACACCTTCACATAAATAGTCTTGTGTCTCCTGTACATATTGGGTCTCCGGGAGGTGGGCGGGCGGAAGCCCGCCCACTGCTAAAGGGTCCCCCCCCCAGCCAAAGGGGAGGACCTACAGGACCGTAAACCCAAATGATTCCGGGGGACAACTAATGAAAAAACAGGAACAGGAGTGCGGTCAAAGGGTCAAAAGAAGGGAACCTGATGGGGACACCGAGCAGAGAACCCCGGACAGCGCCCACTGCTCCTCAAAGGTGTCAAGGGAGTCAGTGGACGCCGCCCAGAGGAACTCTGCCCGGATGCATGAACGGATGGAGGAGCGGAAACAGGCCCCACAGTCACAGGAGTCTTCATCGGCCAACCTCCTCACCCTGGTTGCATAGATGGTCATTTTAGCCAGGGCCAGGAGGAAGTTGACCAGGAGGTCCCGCGACTTCGTGGGGCCACGGATAGGGAGTGCATAGAGGAGGAGGTGAGGGGAAAAGTGCAGCCAAAAACGTAACAACAGGTTGGTGAGGAGCCGGTACAGGGGCTGCAACCTGGCGCACTCTAGATAAACGTGCGCCAGGGTCTCCCTCACGCCGCAAAAGGGGCAGGTGTCGGGGATAGGGGTAAACCATGCCAAATACACGCCCGTGCTCACGGCTCCATGAAGGAGACGCCAGCTGACATCCCCAGCGGGTCTCGGGACCAGGGTGGAATATAGGCTGGCCCACCGGGGCTTCTCACCCTCCAGATGTGGCAGGAGGTCCCTTTGTGTCGGGGTGGGACACGAGGGTGAGAAGGTGAAGCGTGTGGAGCACGAGTGTGTATAGATGGGACCTTGGCGCGGTCAGGAAGCGGACCGGCTGCAGATCGCGCAGCCGGCTCATGGAGAAGGGGCGGGGGGGCCAGTTGGGTCCACGGGGCAGGGGCCCGATGAAAAGGTCCAGAGGGCCCGCGTCTCCTGTAGCGGGGTGGTCCCCTGCTCCTGCCCTGAGAGGCTTAGAATAGCCCAGCGGAGGGCTGTGGCTGGGGCAAGCAGCTCCCAGGCTGATTGGGGAAGTAGACCCAGCTGGGAGCCACGCCCCAAACAGACTGCAGCTGGCCTGTATAAAAGGCTGGGAGCCAGAAGCCCAAGGAGTCTCTCTCTGCCTTCAGAGCGAGAAGGGCCTGGCTGCTGGGAAGCTCAGGGTGCCTAGAGTGAGGCAGGGCTGGGGAAAGGCCAGAGGGGATGGGGAGCTCCAGGCTGGCAACTCCCCAGGCTGCAGGGCCTTGCGCAAGGCTCCAGAAAGGCACTGGGTTCCAGAGGGGGGCAGCAGGTCCAACCCCAACCTAGCCTATGATGAGTGGCTGACACTGCAGTCTGCCCCAGGGCACGGGGGCTAGTTGGTGACTGGCAGTAGCCTATGACTGAGGCAAGGTGGGGATAGTGGGTGGAGGGTTCCTCTGGGAGGGGGGAGACCCAGAGAAAGGGGCACCGGGGTCCTGGGAGGGACACGGGCCAGTGGCAAGCCGGATCACCAGCCTGCAGAGGGCGCTCCAGGACGCTGGAACGAGCTAATTCCCGAGACGACCAGCAGGAGGCGCCGCAGGGGTGAGTCGGCCCCCTTACACTCCTCATTGCAACTCTGAGCCCCCACCCTTTCCACTGGCAGCACTGCTTCCTCTGAACATTCTGCCATTTGATGACTCCTAGTAGGGAGCAAGCCACGCTACATTATGTGTGTGCACATGGAGAACTGCAAAGGCTTTGTGTGGGAAGTCAGGTAGATGTATCACTGGGGCCCAGAAAAGCAGCTGGACTTCAAATTCATCAAGGGGGGTGGTGGGAAGTGATATGGAAAGGGAGAGAAAGGAGTCAATGGTAAACAGAAGGGAGACAAATTGGTTACTAGCTACTGGGGAAGGGTGTGAGGAAGTCTCTAGATGCAAGGATGGGGAAGGATAAGGAGACAGCAGACCAGTACAGCTGTGGGCTTTTTCTGGTGAAGTGGCATAGTTTTCTGAAAAGCTGGGAATCAGCACTTAGAAGATGCCTAACAAATAGTTTCCTGTGCAAAGTAGCCACCTAGGAGGTTATTGAGTGCTAGCTGCTGGTTACTATTAAACCCTAAACTGAACATGTAAAAAGAACCTAATAATATGGATTTTAAAAAAAGGCAGAAAATCTGATTAGATAGGCAAGCAAGCCTAATCTGAAAATGACTATTTCTGCTGAACACGGACTGCGCTATTCACAGCCCTGTTGCGTCTGGCAGCCAGTCTACATGAGCTTTCAACTCATCGTTTTTATTGAGCAGTCTTGAATTTCTGTCAAAATCAGCCTGTGATAATTGTGGCTTTGTTACAAAATGGCAAAGGCAATATGAGCTTTGTGGCTGAAGAACAAATACATTTGGCTTCCTAATCTTATCCCACCACAGACATAGTACATACTTTAACAAGCTCATCTGGAACAGCAGTGGCCTTGGAGGACTGCAGAGATTAAAACCCAGGCCCTGGTGGGCCAACTAATATGCTTAATCAGGTTCCCATGAAATAAGAGTTGGGGGCCACTAGATGAGCATTTCAAAAAGAAGGTGCTTGCTTTGTGTGAAGGGGTAACTAAAACTGGAAATTAATCAAGCCCATTTAATCAGCATTTTTCTTCATTAAGCTATAGGTATTTTGGTCCATCTTAAAAATCTATCATTAATAGAAAATAGCTATTAATCGTCCAGCTGCTGCAGCACATACTATAGGAGGTGTGGCTAGCAAATGCACACCTCCTCTGCTGCCAGACACAACTGGTAGATCCTGAAATTCCTTCTGTTTCAAAAGAATATCTATTTCAAGTAACCACAGAATCGTTGCCGAGAGGGTATGAGTCGGAGCAGTGAATATAATGAGTATCAATTTTAAACTAGACTCACCACATAGCTACAGTACAGTAGGTTTCAATTTAAATACTATGGTGATAAGCATCTCACAAAACCACAAATAGATTAATTTTTCAGCCTACCTTATTATTCATAATCATATGCAATACACAATAACTATTTTGGTAAGTCAGCAAGTGTGCATTTGCTAGTCACACCCGCTGTAGAATGTTGTGCAGGAGTCAGCAGGCTAATTCCTGAACTAACCTGAGAAATCACTGTCGTTTTTCCTACTTGATTCTTTTAAATATCCACAATTTCAGACGGTCTTGGAGAGTTGAGGAGTAAAAAATCTGACATTTGTGTAACACTACTCAAGTCATTAAAATGCATTAAAAATCTCAAATTAGCCCATTTCCACACAATTTTTAGCATAACCTGGCACATTTTCTTGTGAAAATGGGCCCATTATTGAGTGCTGGTAGCTTCTGGCTCACGAAAATGCAAAAATTCCATGTTCATATGTTTCTGATGGGCAAATAGCAAATTTGTTGCAACTGGAAATAATGTGAAATGTTTTTCTTTTTAGGGGTTGGGTGAGGGAAAGTGATACTGGGTATGCTTATGAAAGCTTTGTGTAAAATTCCCTGAAACAAACGTGAATTTCTCAGGGCTGCTCCGAGGAACCATTATGGATATAAATAACAAGGTTGAGTTAATGACTCAGGATTCGAGGTTGGTCTCATGTTTGAATTATAATGATCCCTGGCTATAAATGGTCTGTTGCAATTCTCCATTACACCTTCTGTAAGATTGGCAGAGAGGCTGAAACCGTCTTACAACAGACCCTGCTAGCTTGTCAGGGAGGATGGAAGCACTTTGGGGCAGGGACTGTCTTTTTGCTCTGTTTGTCTAGCAGCTAGCACAATGAGGCCCTGTTCCATGAGCAGGGCTCATAAACTCTACCACACTACTGATAAATAATAATAAAGGAGACTTTCTTTTGAGTGGCCTGGCAGAAGAACTGCCATTAAGGGTATGTCTACACAGAGAGCGATAACCTACGGTTGGCCTGGGTCAGCTGACTCAGGCTCAGGCTCTGGGGCTGAAAAATAGCTGTGTAGATGTTCAGTCTTGGGCTGGAGCCTGAGCTCTGGGACCCTGTGAGGGTGGAGGTTACCACAGCTTGGGCTCCAGCCCGAGCGCAAACATCTACACAGTGATTTTTAGCTCCACAAACCTGAGTCAGCTGACCCAGGCCAGCTGCACCCTTGCCACAAGTCTTTCATCTCTGTGTAGACATACCCTAACTCGTAATAGATGCTAGTTTCAGTCTTGGCTGATTTCATTTGTGGGATGCGGACACAGGGCCCATCTGCAAAGTGCCACATTCAGAAAAAAATCTCTTGAGAAAACTTGTTCTAGTAAATTGCAAGCACCAAGCATGGAGATTACTGGCGGCCATGCTGGCTCTGCTGTGATGGTCAAATCAGGGTGGGCAAAGGGAGAACTAAACCTTCGCTTTCCACATTGACCTGTGCTGGAGGGAGAAAAGTGGCTCCATAAAGACTGCTTGCCCCCTCATATTGTAACCCGCAATATGGGTAGTCTGCAGAGAGGAGTAAGGAGCACCTTATACCACCTTATGCTTCTGTACAGGCATGTCAATTGAGGCACGAGCTAGCCTAAGGGAGCATAAAGGGTCTGTCTAGTTTACCCAGCCTTACACATCGCCTCTGAATTTTGCCCTTTATATTAATTCTTACGGCAAGGATTCTTCTCTAAATTGACAATCAAACGACCATCCTTATTTGGAAGCCTGGCACTCTTGGCTACAGCTAGCTGAGCCACAGAACACTAATTCCTTTTTTCACTTGCACTCACATAGAATGAGAATGTTTCCAAAGATGGTGAATGTCTTCATCTGTTGCACAGTACGGAGAAATGTGTCAGGAAGTTTCACTTTTACCACACCCTATAGACAAGTGGAGGCCAAACCTGTCTTTCCTCACAAGCCTAATTTTACAATTTGAAAAAGAGCCACAAAACCCTAACTACAGTGGGTGTGGGTGAGTCTATATAATATCTACATTAATTGGAGCTCGTCACAAAACATATTAAAAATAAAAATTTCCAATATTCTTTTCTGTCAACATTTTGAAATGTTCTAATACTCTTTCTCTCTCTCTCTCTCTCACTCTCACACACTTTCTTCTTCTATGGCTTTCCCCAGTTCAGCTTCCTCTTACTTCTCTGCAGTGGTGCCAATGAGGGTGTGTCCCCACCCCTGCCAAGGTTTTTATACTTTCTCAAAGTTCCATAGGCTGTGGAGCCAGGGGGGGTCATGGTCTGACACTTGTAAACAAAGGCCCCCTACTAATCAGTACAGCTAGAGTGGTCCATAGCATTGCACTGGGCGTTTGGTCACAATGCCATTGAACTTTGACCTGGCCGCTCCTCTGTACAGATGGGTGGCTGGGCCAAATGGTGTTGTGTGTCTCTGTTCTCATACGGTAGAGTTCAGGGAGTTTGCTAAGAACTTGACTCCTGGTGGCACTAGCTCATGGGCTGTGTGAGCAGGAGAGAGGTAGACCCAGGGTTCCTGCAGGAGGAGGAAGCAGAGCGGGGGACAAGTGGGCACTTGAACAGAGTCCCTGCTGGCAGGGCAGGGACTGGAATTTGCCCCTCCTCTAAAGAAATATCTGAAAGGTCACCATTGCTCTCTGCTTGTCTCATTTTACTACCCAGTGCCCTTTTTGTTCAGTTCAAGTTGCATATTTTCTTCCTCTCTTTATATGCAGAGTTGCTGTAGCCGTGTTGGTCCCCGTGGCATAGCAAGGAGTGGAAATTTGGGTGGGCCACGACTTTCGGATGGACGGGCAATGACAGACTGTGCTAGCTCAGCGTCTCCACCAATGCCACAACCTCTTCCACAGGGCTTCACCTGCCGAGCTGGGCACGCGCATGGGGCGGCTCAGAAAATGACAAGGCAGAGCTGCCGGCGTGTAGCTTTTTGAAGGGTGGGCGCATCGCTTTGTACTGGATTTCAGGTGCCCCAGTGATGCTCCAGGCTGCTGTGGCAGCACTCCATCCCTTCTCAGATTTGGGTGGGCCTGTATGGTAAGTGGGTGGGTCATGGCCCACTCAGGCCCACCCATGACTACACCCCTGTTTGGTCCCAGGATGTTAGAGAGACAAAGTGAGTGAGGTAACATTTTTTTATTGGACTCACTTCTGTTGGTGAAAGAGTGACGCGCTCAAGCTTAGACAGAGCTCTTTTTTCTGGTCTGGGAAACATACTCAGAGTGTCACAGCTAAAATATAAGGTGGAACAAATTGTTTAGCATGAGTAGTTAACACACATTTCAAGGGACCAGTCAAGATGAAGGGGCCTGTTAACCACCCTCCAGTCACAGGGAGGAAAGGAAGAGAGTGGGGGGCAAAAGGAAGTTTTGTGTGTGTGGGTTATAGATTGTTGTGATAAGCCATAGATCCAGTGTCTCTATTCAGTCCATGATTTTTAGTATCTAGCGAAGTTATGAATTTAAACTCTCAGGCTTAACTTTTGAAGGTGTTGTGCAGATTTCCTTAGAGAATGAAGTCTGAGAGTTCTGATACAGAGTGATCGTTTTGTGAAAAGTGTTTACCGTAGATGATACGCCATACATCTACACAAGGATAAAAGACCCACAGCATGGCCACGGCTGACCCGGGTCAGCTAACTCGGGCTTGCGGGTCTTGGGCTGCAGGGCTAAAAATCACTATGTAGATGGTTGGGCTCAGGCTGGATTTGACAAGATAAGGAAACTGTTTCTGTGCTTGTTTCATTTAAATTAAAAGGGCTAAAAGCAGCATTTTTCTTCTGCATAGTAAAGTTTCAAAGCTGTATTAAGTCAATGTTCATTTGTAAACGTTTGAAAGAACAACCATAACATGTTGTTCAGTGTTACAAACATTTCAGAGTTATGAACAACCTTCAGTCCCAAGGTGTTCATAACTCTGAGGTTCTGCTGTACTCGAACACTTATTCAGATGGCTTGAATTCAGCAGCCCACAAGTAGCATCCATGGGCAGCTCTGTCCCCTCAAAGAATGGCAGAGGACAAGTGGATTGTGTTTCAATGTGGTTGAAGTACAAATAGTATAGACATGAACTATCCATGTGGTGCTGTGGGCAGAACCTGGCCATCTGCCTGACAGTACTACTAATCCCTTGCTATAATGAGCAATCTCTCTCTCTCTCTCATTTATTCATATATATATATATATATAAAATAAATAACACTAAATTGTACATTTCTATTTTTTTATGGCCCTGCAAATAGAAAACACCACTTTATGGATGGTGTTAGAACTGATCTTGCATGGTGTAATTTTTATCCTGCAGTTCTTCTCCCAATATAAAAATGAACCACTAGAGAAATAGTAAAAATAAATGAGTTTCCCAAGAAAGGAAGTTGCTGCTCTGTTTGGCCACCTGCTACAACTCTAGTTTTCCTTTCCTGCCCTTTCTGCCAATAGAATTTGGTTTCTTATTGGTTGGTTTTTAGTTACATCATTAAAGATTAAATCCTGCTCGCCTGATTTAGGCACAGTTCTTACCGACCCCAGTGGGGATACTGTGAGCCAGAATTGACCCTACATAGAAATATAAAAGACAAATAGGAGCAGGAAAACCAATATGCAGAAGGTGAACATTTGTGTTATTACACTTGAAACAAAACCTACATGATGTTAAACACTGGGATGTGTGTCTCCTTAATGAGATGTCCTTGTAACAAGGGATGTCATGTGATATCAGTATGCCGTTATAAATGACTTGAAGTACGTGGAACAGAATCCCAAAGCATAATTTAGCCTGCTAGTGTATGCCAGATTTTGGTGTTGTGCAGCTGCGCCTAGCTTGAAATCTGCAAGCGGCTGTGATGTTTGTGAGTGGGAAGCTGGGGAAAGACCTCCTGGACCATTTCCAGGTTTAAGAAAGGCTCCCTCTATGTGAATGTCATCCTGGAGGAAAGCTGCAATGCTCTAGGGCCTTCAAGCCTTCTTGTACTGGCAGGCAGAAGGTTCCAATGTGGACATTTGCAACTTCATTTGATGTTTTAAATATGAAGAGCTGATGTAAACTGGAATAGCTCTATTGACCTCAACAGAGCTGAGTCAATTCACACCAGCAGAGACATTGCCCTAAAAATTGTACAGCATTTTTAATAAAAAGAATAATGGCTTTTCCCTACTAGCCCCTTTGTGACACCTTCTGCCCTCCCCCCCGCCCCCAACTGGCTGGCTGTTGCCCTCTGCCCCAGAGGTGGCTGCATTTCAGTGGTGCTGTATACACCATATTCCAGGACAGAGTTGTATTTAATGGCAGTTGGTGCTCAGTCGGGGGTGAAAATCTTTGTATTGTGCTGAAAATTCTCTCTGCCTCTCCCCACCCCTCAGCTTATACAACAGATACATGCTTCATTTAATTCACTAATTTTAATCATTTGGTAATATAGGATTAGCATTCATTTTGCTAGGCCTGGCACTTGCTCTATAGGCACGCACTGCAAAATTTCCTTTTATCTTTATTTTGCAATGATTTTTCTCAGTACTTAATAATTTTTCCATCTTTACATTTATGATTCTTCAGTGCAGCAAAGATTGAGCTCAGGCAGCCTCAGTTCCTGTTCTAGTGGTAATGCTAGAAAAGATGGCTTCACGGGATCTGTTTGCCACACACATGGCAATTTCCTGGACTACCTTTGGGAGTCTTACTGTATTAAGTGTATGCATTAGTGTGGGCCAAGGACTGTGTGTAATTCCATGGTGGGGGCTAGTGACCACAGCCCCGCTAGGAACTAAGAATAGTGTGGGATGCATAGGACAATTCACTCGGATTGTAACACCTCCAGTGAAGCAGTGCCTCACGGAGAGCCTGGCATATATTGGTTCCAACTGGATTCTCCAGCAACCAACAGACATAGTGATGCTTTTGGATAAATAGCCTGAGTTTAAACTGACTCACGGCCTTCTTTCTTATCCAGTAAATGGCCAGGACCATCTGTCCAAAGGGGCTCCCATCCTTCCTGGGACGGGTTGGAAGAACTTTGGCCTACTGAGGCCCCATAAAGTTTACGGGTGACCTCTGGCAAGCTTTTTGCATACATATAGAAATTTTGATTTTTTTTTCCCCCTCATTTTTGCTGTAATGCTTTCACTTTAAGAATAAATTTGCTATGTGGTAATTTCTTGACTGCCGGCACTTACGTTGTTCATAGCCATTGAAGAAAATGAAAAGCAGAGATGCTGGCCTGTTTAAGCAGTCTGGTTCGCTGGGAATATTACAGTGTAGGCAGCTTGGAAATGTGCAGCTTGGAAAAATCCAGTAAGGAGAGAGAGAGAGACAGAGGTGATGGTTCAGGAACCTAGAGTGGGTACCTTTGAGGGACCATAGGGTGGAAATAGAGATACAGTTGCCTTGAACTGTGACACTTTGACTGCTCTTTTACAGCATGTAGCTAACAGTGCTGTGTATTACCATTCAGTCATGCTTTAACAAGCCTCACAGCCTACTATTTTTATCATTCTGACTCAAGAAATAAATCACAGCCTCTGCAGAATACAAAGACAGATGGTTGGATGTTTAAAGGCAAGCTCATTGACTGAATAGATATACAATGTAGGCATTAACTTCTTCAGAGATTCAAGGTTTGTGAAAAATCTCTTAACAGCAGACTATTATTTACAGCTAGTTGAACAATACAAAACGTGAGTCACCAGTGCTTTTTGTGAATAAATATATTGAGTTCACTCTGCTGTTATTATGGTGTTATGAAAAAGACAATATAGAAGGTTGAGAGCTAGGACACTAAAGCCTGCATCGTCAATGAAAGCGCTCCTCGAAAGATCAGTGTGAAAGTTTGGCAAACTGCAGAAGCCATAGCAGGAAGTACTAAAGTGCAGCAATATAAAGCTTAGCCAGAATTCAGCTACTCCAGGACCTGGCCTTGCCAATCAGCGCCTAAGTGACAGACCTAAAATTAAACTTGGGATAAACCCGACAAAGGAAAAAGTAGGCATAACAACAGGAAAATGTTCTTAAACTGGGGAATATTTTCCCAAGGGAAATGGTGGAAGCTTCCTTCATCAGCAAAATCATTTAAAACTAAAGTGGATAAGGCACTTATTAAAGTTCTATAGGAACAATTATATATTGCCATGAACAATGAACTAGATGTGACCTAATGGGTCTTTTCCACATCTAATATCTGTGATTCTTTGAGGACGAGGGGAAGAGGAATCAACCTTTTATTGACATAAACAGTGCTTATTGCATTGTAAAATCACAAACAAGGGAGTGCTTAGGAAGAGTCCAAACTCACTGGGTTTCAGAGCCCAGGTTCCAGCCCAACTGGAAACATCTACACTGCTATTTTTAACCCTGAGCCCCACACACCTGAGTCAGTTGCCAGGACTCTGACACAAATGTGAGTTTTTCTAATTTTCATCTGAATACCTTGAACATGTAATTGATGCCACAGGCTTAAGGAACTCGCCAGAGAAACAGAAGGCGGTTCTTGAAGCGCCACCGCTAGAGAATGTGTCAGTTACGATTATTCTTAGGACTGTTTAACTACTATGGTAAATTTCTGCCTCAGCTGGTGACAGTATTGGTGCCATTAGATGACATGTTACAAGCAAATTAAAAATGGACGTGGACTAAAGAGTGTGAATGTGCATTTAAGGAAGCAAAGAAACTGTTATCAGCTTCGCTATTACTGCAATGGCTTGTGCTGCTTCCCCATAAGCTTCAGTGCTTTCCTACATTTTTCCTAATGGCATGGAGAAACCAGTTGCCTTTGTATCATGAAAACTCACTACACCTGAGAAGAACTATGCACAGAGTGAGAAACTCTCAGCATTATCTTTGGAATTTGGAAGTTCCATACCTAGCTGTACGGTAGACATTTTACCTCGCTGATGGGTCATCACCCATTCATTTCAATTTTTGAACTGAAACATGGAATTCCATCATTAGCTGCTGCTCATATAAAACGATGGACATTTCTACATTAAGCTCATTCCTATACTATTCAATTCCATAAAGTGACTTAGCATTGACAATGCTGATGGGCTGTTGTGCCTGCCATGCCCCAGCTCTCATCAACCCAAAGAAACTTTGGACTAAGTGTTCTATCTCCTTTTGATAGCTAGGTTACCCATCACTAGCACAGACATCAATAAAGAAACCTCTAAGGAATATGTGCATTCCCTTGTGAAGGGAATGGTACTACAGAGTACAGTGTTGGATCATAAGAATCCCCATTTACACAATTTGTGTATCATGCCTTAAAAGCTAACAAGTCTATTTTGAGTCATCCACAGAAATTGGACGTCTTGCTTGTCTACAGGAACATACCACATGCCACTACCCAGGAGTCACCTGCAACTCTTTTCTTGAAGCAGTCTTTGCATATCTCTTGGGACTTACTACATCCTGATATTGCCTCAAGTGTAGCCAAATCCCAAGCTATGCAAATTGATTGACAATGTGAGACGCATCATCGTTGTCAAGTCAGGGACTTAGTATGGACTCACAACTATGGTTGTGGAGTGAAGTAGGTACCTGGAGAACTTGTAAAATGCATGGGACCTGTTTCATTTGTCTGACAGTATTTTATGGAAACTGAATATGGACCATTACTGGAGTCCAAGGATGTTCCAGTAGGACTTTCTGTTCTTCTAATCAAACTTCCTCCCATCACAACTCTTAATTTTGGTACCAGATTCATTTGATTCCATGTTAGATCCAGTTGATGCCTTGCCACTGATTGTTCCTGTTCAGGATGTTGCTGCACTGCCATCACCATGTTATCCCAAGAGTGCAAAAACCAGTGGTGCACCTGAATTTATAAATTGTTTAGTTCATGAATTGCTATTCCAGGGCAGAATAATCCCTTGCAATTTAAGCATCCATAGTAGCCCACCTACAAGTTTTGTTGGGTTATATAGTGTTTTATGTTAGCTATATAAATGGTAAGGTGAGTGTGTGAGAGAATAAATATGTGATGCCCTTGCCCTTTAAATGTTTGAGTACCTCCCCCTCCTCAGTGAAATGCCTTACTTACATGTTGCTTTCAGCTTTGCTAGCTGAACAATAAAGCAAGCACAGAGGACAGCTGTGTTTTTATCAGCTCCCTCTGAGTCTGTATCTCCTTTTCTGCTGGGTCCAAGTATAACAATGCCGCCTTCTGCATGAAGCCCAAGGCCTTCTGCAAAGGAGGAAGGTCCCAGAGCCCAGGCTCCAGCCTGAGCCCAAATGTCTCTACACAGCAATTATACAGCCTTGCAGCCTGAGCCCCACAAACCTGAGTCGCTGACGTGAGCCAGCCACGGGTGTTTAATAGTATGAAAGGCCTCAGTTAGGTCAGGGTTCCATTGTGCTGTAGGCTGTACACCCGTATAATCAATGACAGTCCCTGCCCCATATTGCTTAGTTTAATTTTACAATATTTGAGTTAATTCAAAACCCAAACATCCTACTCTGTGCTCACACAGATTTTTGAATCACCAAAACTTTCATGTTTATCTGGTGGACAAAACCCATGTGTGTAACAGCCCTATCATGGTCCATCTGTACTGCTGGGAAAAGGGAGTGGGGAAAACACATGCACTAAAATATTGTAATTGTCCACATTGAAAATTTCTTCCAATAAAAACTCCCCATAAACTAGAGTACAAAAGTGGTATCCTGACTTTAGACTTATATCAATATAATTTGAATGTGAAACATATCTTATGGGATACCATATTATTTGCATGACAATATGAATTAAAAATATATTCATGTAAGTTAAAACATAAGATTTTTACTATAGATAAATTGCAGCGATTAGTTTAGATTGACTGACTAAAAACCTTTAGATAAGACATGTTCACAGTCCTAGTTTTACACAAGTTACAAGGAGAGAGTAGTTAATTTTAGAGAGGCTGCTTCTGAAGCCTTACCTGCTTTGGGTCAGCTACTTGCAGTAGTCTAAAATTACAAGCTTGCTTTCTTGCAGTTTTATTACCTACAATATCTGCTGTTGAGTGACACCTCAATTACCAGTGAAGGGCAACAGGCCTGAAATCAAGATGGCAGACACAGAAAGGGCCTCTCTCCCTGTAGATGTATCTTTGACCTTTCAGATATTTTAAGGGCTTTTTTTACTCAGGTGTTGGGTGTGGAGAGAGAATAGAATTCTTTAGCATTTACACTCCTGTGAATGAGGGCTGTTTGACTGTTTGGGTTATTTTTCCTGCTTTCTTCAAGCATATGTATAGAAACACTAATTTGATTACACAGGATCCTGAAGGTTGTCAAAAGCAGAGTGTGAAAGTAGGTCTTAATAAAAAAAGGCTTTAAAGACTGAGCCCATGTGAAGCAGTTGGTGCAATTAATCTGATATTACATTTCAAAGCTTTACTACATTAATGGGTATTTTTATTCACTCCCTCTACATGACATGTGAATGAAATGAGTTAGTTATGCTATACTACAGAAAGATTAAATTAAGTGAAAAGATTTATTTGCTATCTTACAAGTTTTATGTCTGGTTAAATGAGGCTGTTACACCAGGGTAAATACTGGGTAACTCCAGCAAAGCCCCTAGAATTCGTATAAAGGACTGCAGGATCTGGCCTGAACTCTTTTTGGCATATCATTTATTAAAATAGTGGCCATTTATCTAACCTACTGTAGATGCTCACCTAAGTCCATGGCTAGTCAGAGGACTGAGTGAACAAGTAAATCTTGCACTGTACCCTGTAGCTCAAGCTCTGGCAGCTCCAGTTTCAATGGAGACACTGTGGATTGATACTGATGTAACTGAGACCAGACTATAGTGCTGAGATACCCCCTTTCTGCACCAACTTTGAAATGTCCACAACACCAGGAACTGAAAACAATACCAACAACTATGAATCATAGTAATGATATATAAATCCCAAATGCTATTCACAGGTTTTAAAAAGGATACAAGATTAACTAGGATATGGGACATCTTTATGATTTTGAATCAGACATCAACAAAAGGGTATATTCTCCCTACAGTGCCTGTGCAGCCACTACACTACACGGCAGCATTAGTGAAGGTTGTAATAGCTGGGAGCCGAATTCCACCCTTAAATACACAAGCACCACTCCCAGATCAATGGGAGCAGTGCCAATGTGTGCAATAACAGAAGATGGTACTGTGAGTACAGCAAATGCTAAAACCTAGCTTCTTCTTATATATAATTATTGACCAAGCCATCTTTAGGTTGGACTATGAATCCTGTCATAATTAATACCGGATATTTCCCACGTTATAACTCACTCCTGGCCCCACTCAGGATGGGCTCCAGTAAGTGACCAGAAGTATAACCCCCTTTGGTTTTCCTTCCACATTAGGCAGCTATTGTATACATTCCTTCCACAATCCCTTGTCAAGACCTGGGCACTGAGCACAGTTGAAGTTTCCAGTTCAGTGCTCAGAAATGGAAGATTAAAAAAAGGCAACATTATTACCTTCTACTTACTATATCAGGGAATCTGATTTGAACTAGAGGTGAGATGAGAAGATACAGTAGTACCAAGGTGCATCCATGTTAAAGTTGAAATCAATTCAATGGTGCCAATCTTGTGAGCTATTTTTGTCCCAAAATGTCACAAGAGATCATCTGTTTGCATAGAGTTTTGAGCTCATGATGCCTGTTCTTGTGAGATTCTGGCTGCATTGATTGTGAACCGGAAAATAGGGCTATAGTGCTGTGGGATCTGGCCCAACACCAAAAGCATCAGAGCAACTTTGTATCTATAGATCCTTATATTCTAGAGATTTCATGTATAATTTGAACCAGTAAACAATGTAATTGCTAAAGGAACTGAAGTACCTTATTCAGTCCTGTAGATATACTATGTATTAAAAATGTGTTTACAGTTCCCACACGTTTTGAAAATACTAAACCATATCCTTTGCTTTAAATACAAAGATTTATTTTCCCATCAAGATAAATAGTTTGTCATGTAACAGAATGTATATTTTTCCTCTCGTTTGGTAATTGTACACACGTAGGTGAGCCTAGAATCTTACCAGGTATTGAATGGATATTAAGCAGACTTGATATTCTGAAGAATGTATCTTTATTTTCACTTTTCTTAATTGTGATTGTGTATTCTAATACAGTAGCCTAGGGAGAGTGACCTCTTCTGTTTTTTCTAAAACAGAAGCAGTATATATTCACATACACATTTTAAACACCACCTCACCACTGATATACTACAAACAACAAGAGGGACACTTCTAAGGTCATGCTCCTCTATCGGGGCTTATTTCTACTGGGAAGCAACACCGGGTTGTAACCCATTAACTAATAAGATGCTGAACATGTGTTAGCACCTTGTGCACCCAGGGACTTGTGTTTAAAATGTCAGCTTGCCATGGTCTAGCCAATTGACATGATTTTTAAAATATACCATCTAATATGCTAATGAACATGTTATAACACAATGAAAGGTCAGTGAGGTAATATCTTTTATTGGACCAGCCTCTAGCTCTTCTTCTCTGTGAAGCTCCAATAAAAGATATTACCTCACCCACCTTGTTTTCTCCCATATCCTGGGACCAACACAGCTACAACCCTGCAAACAAAGGACATTATAAAACAATGTCATTTCCCTGTGCTGACAAGTCTTTAGTATGGACTGTGCGCACCCCACACTGAAGTGAAGAAGAGAGGTCTAGGAGCAGGGGAAAGATACTGTTTCTTCTTTCCCATTTCCTGCCACCAAATCTGAAGGCAACAGAGTGGGACAGCTGCCAGGCATCCACCATGCCTCAAGCAGCAGCTGGAGGAGTGAGGTGTTCAGCATCAGCTTTGCGATAACCCACTTGCCCAGCTCTCCAGGAATGCTTCCACCAGACCCTCTTCCCACTTCTCTCACCTCTGATAGGGAAGGTTTGTTCTCCTGGGTCTACCTGTACAGCCTAATAGGACCCTGATCTCATTTAGACACTACCACAATATCGGTAAGATTCATGAGAGAGGGGGAATAGGTGCATCTTTCTGTCCCCTGCCTCATCCAGATTTTCTTTGGGTAGTTATTGTTTGAAGTAGCAGCAACCTCTTTGCTTTGCAAGATGTTACTTCTACTATGGTACCATGTCAGCGGTCATACTTATACACACTCTAGTTGCTAAGACATGAGCCTTGGAAGTATAGAGATGTCACCATTGAACTCTGGGGCAGTTCTTGCAGACTCCTGCAGCCAGCGCCTTTTATGAGAATCATAGCATAAATGTTCAAGATTTGCAAAACAATTTAAACACAAAGTATTTGGCTCTACAGAAAGAGAGAGACAACTGACAGCCAGCTAATCAACAACTTTCTATTCCACTTTGACCTAACTGGGCAGGTAGAGGTTTTCCCCAACCCTCTTCTCAATTACAATGAGGCAGGTGATAGTCAAACTAAGAATGGCCATACTGGGTCAGACCAACAGTCCATCTAGCCCATATCCTGCCTTTCAACACTAGCCAGTGCCAGATGCTTCAGAGGGAATGAAGGTAAGGCAATTTACTGAGGGATTCATCCCATCATCCAGTCCCAGCTTTTGGCAGTCAGAGGCTTAGGGACATCCAGAGTATGGAGTTGCATTCCTGACAATCTTGGGTAATAGGTCCATCTTGGCTATCTAATTCTTTTTTGAACCGTTATAGTTTTGACCTTCACAACATCCCCTGGTAATGAGTTTCACATGTTGACTACACATTGTTTTAAGAAGTACTTTGTTTGTTTTAAACCTATTGCCTATGAATTTCATTGGGTGACCCCTGGTTTAGTTATGTAAAGGGTTAACAGTTCTTTCTTCAGTTTCTCGACACCATTCATGCTTTGATAGACCTCTATCATATCCCACCTAAGTCATCTCTTTTCTAAGATGAACAGTCTGTCTTTTTAATCTCCTCATATGGAAGCTTTTCTATACCCTTAATCATTTTTGTTGTGCTTGTCTGTCTCTTTTCCAATTCTAATTATATATATATATATATACAGGTCTGTCTCATCTTACGCTGGGGTTACGTTCTGCAGTCAGCACATAAAGCAAAAACTGCGTATAGTCAAAATTACATTGAGTGTAATGGCGGGCAGAATCGCCCACACTACAGAAACAGTATTTAAATTGTTATTTTTCTCTCTCTTTTTTTTTTTCCTTGTTTTTGCCGACCGCGTAAAGCTGAAATCGCACATGTTAAATGCGCCTAAGATGCGACAGACCTGTGTGTGTATATATATGTATGTGGGCAGATATTTTCACATAACTATCTACACCAACTCCAAGATCTTTCTTGAGTGGTAACAGCTAATTTAGACCCCATCATTTTGTATGTGTAGTTGAATTATATTTTCCAATGTGCACTTATCAACATTAAATTTCATCTGTCAGTCACCCAGTTTTGTGAGATCACTGTCAATATATACCAATGTGCAAGAGGGACAATATCCATTCCCCTGAATATCTTCTTGTGGGCAGTCACCCAATTCAACATTTCATTGTTTAATATCAGTTATAAATCCCATTTTCAGAATTTATCATGAAAATTCTGTCAGTGTTATAATAGCCAGCACAATTTGATGCACGTCATCCATATAAGGCTACAGTGGCAGTTAGTTAAAGTTCCCTAAGATTAATAGATCATGCCAACCTTGGTCTTTAGCTATTTAGAAAATAGTAGGAAATAAAGACTTATTTTATTGCTAAAATGTATTGTACAAGGAATTAACCTTCCTCTTTTATTTTAAAATGTATGAACCCCATTAACAGCAATTTTGATATTAAAACAAAAAAAGCAAAAACTGATATCAAGTAATTTAGCTAATTAATTTCCTAGTTAATCCGTTGCAAATTGCTTTTCCTCATCTTTGACAGGAATGGATGGTTTGCAACGTACAATGTTTAGCTGTGTAAATTAAGAGGTGAGCTATGACTTCATTTGTCTTTATTTATAACAATTCTTAGGCTGTATAGTTTTAGACAAGGGGTGGGCAAACTACGTCCCACAGGCCACATCCGGCCCACCAGCTGATTTAATCTGCTCCTCGAGCTTCCGCTGCGGAGCGGGGTCTGGGACTTGCCCCACTCCAGCCAGACAGTGGGGTCGGGGGCCACTTCGTGAGGCTCCCGGAAGCAGCGGCATGTCCCCCCTCCGGCTCCTACGCTTAGGGGCAGCCAGACTCTGCACGCTGCCCCCGCCCCAAGCACCGCCCCTGCAGCTCCCATTGGCCGGGAACTGCGGCCAATGGGAGCTGCAGGGGCGGTGCCTGTGGATTGGGCAGCACGCAGAGCCGCCTGGCTGCGCCTCCGCGAAGGAGCAGGAGGGGGGGACATGCCATTGCTTTCAGGAGCTGCTTGAGGTAAGCGCTGCCCAGAGCCTGCACCTCTGATCCCCTCCCGTGCCCCAGCCCTGATCCCCCTGCTGCACCCCCAAACCTCTCATCTCCAGCCCCAACCCAGAACCTGCACCCCAGCCGGAGAGCTGATCGGAGAGTTTTTGGTCAATAGTCTGACAATCACTTTTCTGTGTTTTATAATCAGAAAATGCATTCTAAGAAAACTAGAGTAAGATGTGGTTAATTATTAAAATTCAGATTAGTTTAGTCAGCCTCTTCAACGAGACAGTGGTTTACTTCCACAAATGAAAGAAAAAATAATTTATTTTTGCAATAAAATGTTTGTGAAAATACATTGCTGTAGAGATCCTCATTGGAGAAGACAATTTACAGTCTTACTGAGAGACCAAGCATTCTTTTAGAAAATTAAATGTGTGCCTACCAAGATATTTTTTTTAATTTCTGTGCAATAATTCAGTTGGTTTTGTAAACAGCAGTGCTTACTAATCTTGCAAACATTTCTGGATTTTATTCACGGGGATAAGGCCCAAAAACTCAAAGCACGTAGATATGGCATTGTTTTGGATAGCGGAGAGAATGCCTAAACAGCACATCAAGACCTTCAGAACAGAGTAGGTCCATCTCCACAGCCTGGCAAAGCTATGAGCTCAGAGTGATCTTGTTAACATGGATAGCTACAGGCATTTCAATTAACAACCAGAAGGGGGCTGAATTATGCTTGGTGTTATACTTTCAATCAACTCAGGACAAGGGTAACTTGCAGCTTAAAAATCATATGGCGTATCTGCATACCTATCAACTAAAATGTCAATTAATATTGTAAATCATGTGGTGAATATGTATTCCACGCAGACTAAAATAAATAACAGTTATTTTATTATTTATAAGTGAGCATACTCTAAAACTTGGCATTTTCTGACAGTGTTTATAGACAAATTATCCAGTAAAAATACACAGGTCAAATATTAACTTGTAAGATAGTTGCTATTTTCCACTTAATTTTTTCATGATAGGGCTATCAGGTTCAGCACTTGTGAAAATACTTCCTACAACCACATGAGTACCCCAGAGATTATGACGAATAACTTTGCAGCAGCCAAGGTCATCAACACAGAATCCTAAATGGCGGTAACGTTCATCTGTTTCAAACAGTGTGTTGTTCGTGTATGGCCCAAAAAACTGGGGAAAAAAGACAATTTTCATATTTTAAAGATATTTTGGATTAATCAGTTCAGCATAGTGACAATCTTACAAAACAGAGGTTTTTAAGATTTAAAATATTACAGGTCTACTTGAGTTTAAACAAAATGCAAAACTAGCAATACTAGTAACAAAACTGCTTCCAAAATCTGTAAAGTGATTTCACTGTGAATAAGCTACTTAGGTTTTGGGGTGTGTTTTTTTTTTGGGGGGGGGGGTGTGGTTGATTTTTTTTTGAGAGAAAATTAATTCCTAGCCCCAAAGGATTTTGACATAGGTTGTTTAAAACACATAATTAAACACTTTGTAAGCTTTGTTTTGGCATAAATGCAGTGGTTGCCCTTAATATTATGTTCTGTTTTGAAATATTTTACTATTTCTTGAAGCATTCCTTAGGATAAAGAATATCCCTAAAATGGTAAAATTAAAAAACAAAACAGTAGAACTTTTAAAAGGAGCCCACTGTATTAAAGTTATTTCTGAAGAGTAGTTAAAGTACATGCAAACAAGCACACCTTTTTAGAGTTAACTGTCTAATTTGCTTTACTTTCTAAAATAAAAGGCACAGGCACCCACTCTCACAGAACAGCTTGCAGGACCAGGAATTTAATTCTTAAATCCCTATAGACTTTACAAATTTAACATATTATTAAGCACTCAGACTATTTCCCCCACACACTTTGTTAGAAGTAAATGCAGCTACTGAAACATGGTACAGCAAATATCCAGAGTTTTTAAATGGTAAAACTGCAAACTCCTGGAAAAGAAAAAGGGGGTATTCTAAATGGAATAGTTGATCCATCTTAACTACAATGATTCTAAAAGACACCATCATCCATAAAATGATTGAGGTATACTCCAATAGTTCTTAGATTTTTCTTTGCATTTTGGAAATAAAAGTGAATGACAATTGCTACAGATCTATACATTTTAAAAATATTTACTCTTTAAAAATTTTATATACCAATTTCAGAAAACATGTTATTCATAGTAAAAGTTGTAATTAAAAATAACACTTAAGAGTGATTTGCATCTTCAAGGTGCTTTACATATATTAATTATTCCATACAACAACATTTCTTCCAGGTGGCTATTCACATTTTATATATGAGGAAACTGGGGCACAAAGATTAAATGACTTGTGTAAAGTGATGCAGCGGGTGTTGGGACTGGGATTAGAATGTAGGAGTTCTTGTCCCCAGTCCTGTACTCATATATTCTTATTTCAGTAATGATAATATACACACATTATACATTTAGTATATGAAATATACTAAATAGTATTTAAAACCAAAATAAGGAAACCTGAGGCATGCATACAGACATCTATTAAAATAGGATTTAATATGCCCAAGTCTTTTCACTTAAACTGCATATATGCAAATAGCACTTTCACATGATCAGATTTTAAATTGAGGTATTTGTGATATATTATGAAGTTCCCCAGCACAGGAACTTATTTTGAAATCTTCATTGTAAGTAGATGCATGAGTAAATGCTACCCATTGTGATTAAGACTTTTAGTACAGGATAGTAGCAAGCCATCAAATTTCTCAATAAATGCATGAAAGTGTGAGAAACCTGTAAGTTTGAACAAAAACAGAGAGAGCTATTTATTTTGCCTTAAACTAAATTAAAAAGGTGGATGGAGCTAGGGCATTCAGCATCATTTGCAGTAGCCCCTTGACCAGCATCAGCATCAGTAGCCCCTTGACCAGCTTTAAAGAGAGCCCAACTAAACCTATTATTTTCCCTCCTCACCACAGTGATCACTGACTTTATTCAGTTTAAAAAACAAAACAAACATCTTTATACACTAAAAATGCTTACCTCGGCAGCTACAATGTTCTAATGTGGTAGAGTTTATAATATGGTTTCTCTCATACAGCAGTGCATACCTGCACCAGGCTTTGGTTAAAATTCTCTTTGTAGTCTAGAATGGCATAGACCAGGGATGGGCAACTGGCCCCAAACTATGGGCATGTCAGGGTGCACCTCTGCCAATGGGGAGGCAGTAACCAAAGCTAGGTGCTGGAACCCCTTCCTTGCTGGTAAGACAGACAGGTCAAATTTGATTGGCAGATCCCTCCATCAGAAAACTAGGGTCTCCCACATTCCAGGGGAGCACTCTACGCACTGATGAGGTGGGGGGGAGAACTGGCCAGAATCTGATTGGCTCTCAGCTCACAAAAACAATCAGTGAAGCAGTAACTGGAGCTAGGTGGTGTGGGGCAGAGTTTGTGCCTACATTGATGGGGGAGTAGAGTGGTATGAGCCAGCAGCTTTGCTAAAAGACTACACCACTCAGCAACCTGGCTCAATCTTTAAAAAAAAAAAAAAAAAAAAAAAAAAATTCTGTATGACTAGGCAAAAGGTTTTAGTGGTCCTCTACAACCTTGAAGTTGCTCATTCCTGGCATAGACAAAGGGCTGGACTTGTATATTATGTGCTTGAAGAGGATTACTTACGTTTCAACGAAAGAAGAGCTTAGTAAACTCCAGTTAACTAGATTGCACTTAATAGGCACGACAATTTTAATGACACATATTCCAGGTAGCCACTTTAATTTGATAATGAATGCCAATGGCTGTTTAATAGGGATAATATTAGCATATATTCCACATAATGGGGACATAATTGACTAGTGCCAGGAGACTATTTTGTTGTTGTTACCCAGTTGGTAAATAGCTGTTAAATTCTGGTCTGTGTTAGATGTGTACTTTTTTGTTTTAAAGTATGCTGTAAATAAGGATGAAGAGATGGAATGTCGTCAATTTCAATTCAGTTCAGTATTCAATGTCTTAACTTTCTGAAAAAAGTTGGCAGCCTTAATCAGAATGGCTATTTGAATTATTAGCCATCTACCAGTATACCTTAAACTAGAGCATTCTACTGTATTGCTACCGCAAAAGGGGATTTAAATACTGTAGTGCAGGGGTCGGCAACCTACGGCACGCGTGCCAAACATGGCACATGAGCCAATTTTTGGTGGCACGCCGCTGCCTGCCGCAGTCCCAGCCCTCAGCCCCCCGCCCCCCCCTGCGGGGGCAGAAGGCAGAAGCTTGGTCCTGCGGCAGCCAAGCTCCCCCCTCCCACTCCCTGCCGCCAAGGGGAAGGGGGGCGGAGCCGAGCCGCAGTGTGCTCCATAGAGGAGACAGAGAAGAGGTAGGGATGGGGCCTTGGGGAAGGGGGTGGAACAGGGCATATCCCTTCCAGTCCCCTGCCATGAGCCGCTCAGGGCAGGGGGGCTCAGCACCCCAGCCCTCACCCCTGAACCCCCCCACCCAGCCTTCTGCCCTGAACAGCCCCCCCACCCCCAGCCTTCTGCCCTGCACCTCCACACACCCCCAGCCCTTTGCCCTGAACAGCCCCACACCTCCACACCCCCCCACCCAGCCTTCTGCCCTGCACCTCCACACACACCCAGTCCTCTGCCCTGAACCNGCCAAGGTGTCCAAGAACTCAAATGCTATCAAATATTCCAGAGAAGAAATATGCACTGATGTACTCCCACCCCATTCTGCAGTGACTGTATACTTCTAAGGAGGAGAAGCTAGTTCATTTTCTATACTCCAATACTTAGCTTCTTTGCTACAACCGTTCTTCAGAGTAGCAATTGCAATGATGTTTCGTGTAGTGTGGATAAAAAATAACTGGCAACTGGGCCAAGACCATGATGTCATTTTAAGACACCAAGGGAGCTATCAGATGGTAAAAAGTTTTTGTCAACACCTAAAAGAGCGGGATTTGAACCAGTAACCGACAGGTAAAAGGATCCACATACTATTACCAGTCTATTATATCAGTCTTCATTCTCCACCCATTCTTTTCAGCAGAGTAACTTACCGCCAATCCTGATGATGGATCAATAAAGTCAGCCCAATAGCCTTCAGACAACAGTGCATAGCAAATTTCCTTGGCACCATTAATGAACTAAAAAAAAGGGGGGAGGAGGAGGAGGGAGAAATAATTACATTAAAAAGGAGTGCTCCTTTTATATGTAAATACTGAAGAATTTTTAAGTTAAACCTAGTGCAGAGCCTCTCTAACCTGCAAATGCCAAATTTAACATCCTTTTAAAGAAAAAGCCAACAACAGTACTAAAAGGATTAAAATTAATAACATATACTAGGCTACTACAATCACATGAGATTTAAAATAAATTCTTTGTGCCACTCAGTAGAGGATTAACAGTTTGTTCAAGGATCATCTAATTGCTTTGATTGCTCGTGCAGTTTGCAGAATCATACTGCTAAACCTCTGTAAAAGTTAAACATTGCTTCAGTTATTTCTCTACTTCATGAGTCATTTACAGATCAAAACTGAATTTTCTAGTTTGCTACAACAAGCCATTAAATATACAACTTTATTTAAGTATTTCCAAAAAGTTTTGTTAGAAGATATCATGGAGAACAGGACAGCAATGTGTGGTTGCTCTGAATAACAGAAATCTAACTACAAGTCCTTTTAAACATAAGTCTGGACACCAAACTTTCTAGTTAAAAATGTATTTAAAAATATAGTTTTATAAGTATTTGATACTTTGACTACTGAAACCAACTGTTATGCTGTAGTTAACCATTGGACAAGATTAGTGGGGAATTCAACTCCTCCAAACATTTCTGGCCATGCAAAGAAAGTTGTACTGTGTGTTTTCCAAATAAATGGGAGGAAGCTGGTAAAGAACTTTTGAGGTTTTACAGTAATATTTTTCAGAAACAAGCAAGCCACACAAGGATGAGAACATGTCAGGCTAACATCTCACAAAAACATACAAAAAGAAAGTTTATATTTTAGGAACAGCTTTTAGTACAGCTGGGTGACGTGATATGGCCAAGGTTTGTTTAATGTCTCTGATGTCATCTTGTATTAATTTGTCTAATAGATTTTATTTTAAGAGAAACAAACCATAAACAAACACCATCAAAGTTGTGACACACACACCAGATTAAATACCATGTTAACCCAATTGGTAAAACTACACTGATTTGCCTTGATACTGCAACAAAAGGAACAAAAGATGATATGATATCATGAGGTCCTAGCCTAATACACATGTATAATCCATAGGTATATTACTGAGTAGTGGAAGACCAGACTCCTTAATATTACTTAAAATTTAGACTGTGTACTTATTTTTTATTAAAAATCAAAAGATGCCCGTATATATGTAAAAGTTGAATTTTTTTTCTGTTTATGCTCCAGACACAGCCCTATGTCTCAAAATTTTCGAAGAGTAATTCAGAATCTGATTAGTCAGTCAGTCAACGTCCCTTCCAGAGGTCCAAAATATCAAGAGCTCTACCTTACTGTTGATCTATTCTCCCATTTCTCTATTTAAAGGTTCAGTGGATCTGAAGACTCATTTAAACTTTAAAGTAAGTCACAGACATACTAGTAAGCAATCTAAAGACAGCATTTAAAGCATAAATTTTTGGTAAATCAGATATTTTGATCCAGTGTTGTAACGGTCTCAGAGCAGTCACTTAAAGTGATGTGTTAATTTAAACTTGAGTCTTGCTACTGTAAACACCCAGATATGTCTGTAAATAACCCCCATTACTTTAGCAAAGCCTCTCACATTAAATTAGTTCTTTTGAAGTTATTTCTAACCATCTACAAAGCAAACAAATAGGCCATTTTATTGTGAATTTGCTGTTAGTAACCTTTAGGCCAGGAGGTTACATCTACACCCTTACAATGATTATATTAGAGTTGACAAGGAGGTGCACAAGGAAGAAAGAAGACAATTAACATATAATTAGACCAGATTACAACGCTAAAGACCAACAGACCATAAATAATTTAAAGACAAGGACACACTAAAATGAAGGGAATTTTACTTTGTTTGCAGTCTTCATGCTGATACTTTAGACTGCTTATTCCTTCTCCTGTAGTAACCCTTACATTGCCTCTACTGATAAACTGCATTTATAAATTATAATTTCAAGGATAGTGCGTAGAACTGTTTTCATCTTAATTTCTACTGATGCTGACTCCCATCCATAATAAGATGGATTGGTAGACAAAATCATCATACAGGAAGGGAACCTATCAGTTAAAGAGATTTAAAAAACACAATCAAACATTTTAAAGGGATATTTTAAGATAATGCAGTTAAGAAAATTAGTGTCAGCAGTAAACACTGACATCTGCTGGAATATACAACAAATTCACAAAGTTGCTTTTTCTAGAAAGAGACCTCTAGTGGCAATTCAACTAGATTCACTTGTATTAAGCTAATGTGGAAGATTAATTTGTAAATGTTAATGACATTCAGGTTAAAAGCATTCACTGAATACATTATTAGAGTATTAAAAAAAAAAAAACAATCACTGCTTTGTAGGTTATAAAACAGGCCAATTTAGCAAAAGCTATGAAAGGATGTGAATTAAATCATGCAAAGCAACAAAACAGCATGAAATGCATTGCTCTTGAACTACAGTGATAAGGAAAGATGGCTGTTATTCCGTGTAGAATATTGACCGATTATAAAACCAAGTATCTTGGGTATATGAAAAGGCTTTAACGCAGTGTCACATAAGATGAATCCTTAACTCATCTCACCACCAAATAAGATTAATATTTAGCATTTTCATCTAAAGATATCAAAAAGAGTTTTGTAAAACTGGTGAAGTTCATTATCCCCATTTTACCAATAGAAAAAAAGTACACTTGGCTAGGTTAAGGGATTGGTCTTCGAAAATTAGAGAGTAAGTCAGTTCCAGAACTAAAAACAGGTCAAAACAAACAAAGGGCCCATCTACAATAGATATGACCACAAATAAGAATATGCCGACACCAAATACAAATAATACTTACGTTTTCTAATAACAATTCTCTCTCATCTTCTACTTCTTCACTCCATACAGTCATATCATTTTTAGTTTTCTGGGTTATGGTTAGTACTGTTAGATTATTGGCAGTCACCTCTGGAAACATTGATTCAAAGTCTAGAGAAACGGAATCAGCATGTTAGGAGTGTAATGGGTGGGTTTTGTATATTTTATGCTTTTTCTTTTTCAGACAGAGTACCTCAAACGTCAGGAGCTTTTCATTCAGTGTGCTACATTTCACTTAAACTACTGTAATAATAAAACTACACCAATCTGTACATTTTAAAATTTGCATGCAAATAAGTATCTTACTGCTCAGCAAAGACTAGTAGCTGAGTTAGGTACCCAGGTATTATGCTAATGAGATTTTATTCTTTTAAAACATACTATAGTACAACATGAAGTAATTACAATTAAACTACAGGTGTTAATTATCCTTGCATTAATTGTGTTTACACTGTAGGCCAAGGGCTAGATTCAGAGATGGACTCTAGTGTGGTGACACAATGTCATAACACCTGACTTTTAGAGACGTACAAAATTACTGGGATTCACAAAGCCTGGGTTAGATGCTCAGACTCCCTATGTAATGATGGGGAGAGACAGGCACCTAAGAATGGGATCCACAAAAGGCAGCACGCTGACTGAAGAACTGCCTAAGCTAGCTAAGGGGAGATGCTGAGGAAAAGAGTGTGTTAAACCCTGTCCCTCTCACATAATTAGGCATTAGCAAAACAGCTTACTTTAAGCACATTTGGGCTTACCTTTTCCAAAATCGGTGGGGTTTTTTGCTCAGTTGTGGCCTGTGCGTTTTTCTGCTTCACTCCAAGAGCTGCTTTTTCTCTGGGCTTCTTTTTTTTGGACCATGACCTGTCTCCCCACAAGCGCCACCCCCACAACTTTTGGGATCTTTGCACTGCTTTTTAAGACCATTTCATGCTTGTGGTCTTGAAATTTTTGGCCTGGGTATGACATGCCTAAGTCCACAGGAAGGTGCCTCTTTCTAGTTGGGATTCACAGCTGGGAGCCGTTTTCTAGAGCCTAATGCATGGAGGAGGAGGAGAAGTCATTGGGCCAGAAACAGTGGGAATAAATCTATAACCTGATGGATAGGGCACTGACCTGGGAGGTGGGAGACCAAGGATCCAGTTCCCCACCTCCAGTGCCTCTATTTATCCATAGTGGAACAGCTCCAACAGGAGAGACTAAGGGAGACCCACATCACAATATCCTATAGCCTAGTGGTTAGGGCACTCACCTTAGTGGCAGATCCCTCTTCAAATCTCTTCCCATCAGAAAACCAGGGTCTCCCACATTCCAGGGGAGCACTCTAAGCACTGATCTAAAAGTTGAGGGAGGTGTGTTGCCCACCATGTGTGTGGAGTTAGGCGGCCTCTGAGCATGCCTACTGGATTGAGCTCAGCAGGTGAGACAGGTGCTCCTCTGTCTAACTTCCCCCAGTTTGTGGATTGCACTGGGGCTCTGGACGCCTACAGCGAGGTAGCAGAAACAGGCACCTAGGAAACTTACTGCAAAAACATAGGCACCTAAGTCCCTTTGTTAACCTAGCCCCAAGAGTCTTGCAGTCATGCAATACCCCAAGTCCATCCAAAACTATTTCTGTTGCATGGGGAGGACTAGCAAGAGAAGCCAAATAACAAGATTCAGTAGCTCCACGGCAATTCTCCCCATGTGAACACAGGATAGAGGAGTGGTTCAGATATGGCAAGCATGCCTACACAATCCATTGGATCACAAGCCTATATAGGTGCACACACAGCAGCTATGGAGGTAGTTTTGGTCAGACTATGAATGTACCATTCCTAAAAAAAAAAAAAAAAAAGACTTCGGCTGACCTTTTAATTTTACTACTGAGTCACTAATTTTTAAATTACTTTACAAATATTGCTGTTAATAGTACAACAATTTTGTATGGATTTTCATACAGAGTTAAGGATTTCATTATGTAAAATGTAAATCTTTTAGTAATCAGCCAGTAGTTTGGATTATTTTTATTGCATTTTTTAATAATGTGAAGCTATAGGAACAATAATTCACATCCTCCGCAACCTTGATCTGATGGTGAGAAACGCTATATATTTTTACTTCATAAAAATTTAAAAAATTAAACTGTTCAAAAATGTGAAAGATGTACCTTTTCGTAATAGTTCTGGACAAGTTTGTATTGCACATTCTATCTTAGCATTTTCAAAGTATGTTTCAGCATTATTTATTTGCTGTTTAGGAGGGACATCAGTGCCCTGAGGAAAATCAAGGAAATACAAATGGGTAACTTTCAGGTTCATAGAATGTGACATGATTAACAATTAAAATAGTATTTCCGACTGGAGTTGTGTAATCCCCAAATCCTGCAGACGTTTATTCATAGAAGTAGTTCCATTGAGTAAAGGCTGCTCACAAAGTTTGCAACAAGTCCCTAAACCTCATCATCACTCCATTTTATAGGTGGAGAAACTGAGGCTTTTTTGAACAACATCAGAGTAAGCCTATTAGAACTAGGTCTCCTGACTCCCAAGCCTATAATTTATCAAGATCAGCCTTCTCCTAAAATCTAATCCTATAACCACTGAAGTCAATTGTAATTACTTGTGTAAGGGAAGCTGCAATATCTGGCCTGTGTATCATTAAAAAAATATGTACTAAATGTGTAACAAATGAGTTTTGAACTTTTATCACTGCATTTTCCTATACCATTTTCATATATCAGATGGGTCTAAATGCACTACTTTATATTTAATTGTACTTACATTACACCTACAGCATTCAAATAAATTGCTAGAACAAAATGGCTTTATAAATCTTTAAAGTGACACTTTTAGCATTTTCATGCATTCATAATGTGTGCTGCAATTAAAAAAAACTAAACAGATGTAGATATACCACTACAGGAGTCAAAAATTTACATAAAATTATGCAATGCTCCTAAGCTTGATATTTTGCAAGCAAATTTAAGTACCCAACTGTTGTAGCCTCACAGCTAAAACTATCCACTACTACTGCCATATAAGCTCTTTAATAACTAAAGCTACTAATCTAGGGCTCTAGTTGCTACAATTTGGGTTCTGTAGCTGCCTTTCATATGGAAGTTCTGCAAGTTAGTTACAGGAGTAAACTGCAGTTCTTAAGAGGACAGTGAAAACAGCCATCTGCTATGGGAGAGTGAAACGTTACATTGGCTTTCCACATCTGTTCTACACCTCAACATAGATTTCTTGGCTCTTTAATCCACATATAATGTGAAAGTTATTTTACCATTAATATGGGATTCCAGCGAGCTAATGTAGCAATTCCCTTTGACAGTCTAATAATGTTGAACTAGTAAATACAGTTTTTCCTCTAAGAGGAATGTACGTACATTATGTTTATAGAGCATCTTGAGCTGCAGCGAATGCAGAGGCACATGGTCAGTCTATAAAACTATTCCTCTTAAAAAGACTCAACATTTAGGTTAGCATTTTGCTATAAAATGTTAATCATCAAGCAGGTTTCTAGTGTATTCCTCTCTGTGTGGAAAATAACCTAGTGGATCTGCTGATCTTGCCAAAGAATTCACAAAAAGTCACTAACTGCAGTTCGGGTGCACGTGTTTTCATACTCAGATAATGCCATTTTCTGACTGCTTCTCTCATGGCTCTTCCTCTCTCGTTTGCCCCACATCCAACCAGTCCTTCCACTTACAAGGCTTACAAATTTACAGGACACCCAATAGCCAGAGGACTAAACCTAGTTGCCAAAAACCAATTCCCTCTACATAATTGCTGGGGAAGGAAGTGAGCTGGTATTATTCTTACCAGAGTGCTGTCTATTTACCCTATTCAGAGGCTCTATCTTTTGTATCAACCTCCGGCACATAGGAGTCCGATAAATTTGAAATCCACCCCAGTACACTCTGGCTGCTGGAAGGTAGTTGGGCCCCGGCTACTTAAACACCTCTCCTGGGTGCTCTGATGGGGGAGCTGGATTATCTCTTCTATTCTAACCTCCTGCTGCTTTCTAGTTGCTATGGGATGGGATGGGGTGGAAGGATCTCTGCTACTCTACCTTCCTCTTGCCTCCCATTCCTGTTCCCAAGAGAAAAGCTTCAGTGTTTGCCTTTACTAATACTCAGAACTTTCCCAAACAGCAGCAGCGTGAAATTGACCTGATTCTTGTGTACAGCCTCCTGAATAGCAGCAGTGGAAACTGACAGTGCTCTTATCAGTCTTCTCTCTACAACAGCTTGGCAAAGCTATAAGCAGCAGTAGAGGTGCTGGAGCTTTCAGTCTACAGATTTACTTGCAGCCAGACAGAACCTGCGTCAATTACACTTGGTTCACTTTTTTTTAAGCTAAAGCTTTGAATCCACAAGTTCAAGGTGCTGAGCCAGAAAGCTCACTATGGGCAAGTGGATTGTTCAAACTCAGGTTATATGTACACAAGAAATATTGTACAGCATTTTTACATAAAAATTGTTTATCATAATTTTTTAACTGATTTCCTATGTTTGAGGATGCCACAAAATTCATGTGGGCTGTGGAAAGCCAATATACTAGCTCAGTGATACTCAGACTGAGGCTTGGGAGAGGCAAGTGGCTCTTTAAACACGTCTCCTGCAGCTCTTTGCAGCAATGATATTAAAACACTGTGATTTAATTATTTAACCTAAGCTATTAACCAATCAGGTTGCTTTTACTATGTTGTTATAACCAATTGTAGTTGATAAAATAATAATACTTGGCCAGCCGTTTTGCTGTGAGAATATATTACACACACACAGTAAATAAAATAATGAATTCACACTACTGTGGCTTTTTTGGGTAATGTTGATCGCTAATTTGGCTCCAAAACCAGTGAGGTCTCAGTATGACATTATACATGAGCTAAAAGTTTCTTAATATACAAGGCCAGAAAATATAATAGTCAAACTGCCTACTGTTAATAAGGCATCTCTGAAGGGAGTAACTTCAACTACAATCAAGTTTAGTTAGTACACTTCTCATGTTGGCTTTCATGAACATACAAGAATCACAAGCACAAATAAGGGAGACTTTGTCCTAATGAATTAGACCCATCCAATCCAAAGGAAATCATTAAAAGTTAACAATTAACACTGATCTGTTTTTTGCAAAAAACAGATCAATAAGACTAAGTCAACAATTTGTTTTAAAGTTAAATTAACCTAATCTTGTTTTCATATAGCTCATACGAATAAGCAGCTATTTAAAATGCTATTTCATTAGACATTTTGCAAAAAATATTCACATTACTCATAGTGTCAGGGGTTTTAAAGGAGACAGTTGATGATTTTCTTGGGAAACAAATGTTCTATATGATCCCTCCCGCCATCTCTATTCATTTTCATCTCACATCACTTTCAGAGCACTATCAATATTCTATTTTTGGGAGATTACTCTTTGGCATATAAGAAAATCAAAACACTACAATTTTCAGCTTCATGTATTAAATTATTGTTCTTACCTGAAACTCGTTTATGTATTGTGCCATCACAAATTCATGTCTCTCACTTGATAAGGGCTCCACTAATATATCAGGCAAACTTTTATGAACGTGTGTTTTCTTCTGAGAAGCTGTACCACTTAGGTGACAATCAAAACCTATATTACCCGGGAGCTGGAATCTCTGGTCCTGAGGACCAAACGGTCCCATTAGTTCATCTGGCCACACAGTTCTTGGACCTGTCAAAAATTGAGTGCTTACATTATTCTTCACATTGAAAAAATACAGTTATTTTTAACTCCTAAATAAAAACATTTGAGGGCAATCACGTAAAAACAGAAAAAAAAGAAAGTAATCACAAAGATTACGTGAAAAAACTAAATGTTTCACCATATAAAAAAAATGTAATTTTATCTCTATTTATTTATTTGAGACAGATAGTTTTTAAGATGTTGAACTCTGGTAGGCAGTATATGTAACAAAATTCGTTTATTTTTCCTTACATATATCAGGAGGTGCAGCAGCAACATGAGGCTCATCTGAGCCAGAAGATCCTGCTGTGGAAAAAGCCTTGGGATTTACAAGCCTTCTGACCAAGGAGTAAAATCCTGGTAGATAGGTCACCAGTCTTGCTCTGTTACAGAGCACCTAAAGAGGACGAAAGAAGAACTGAGTGTCATCTGTTGCAAGTAAAAGTGATCAATGAATTTATATTTAACTTTTTAGAATACAAAACTACATGTAACTCCACAGAAATACTTATAGCAATGAAGTGTCATTAATTGTATTTTTTAACTGTAAGAATATTTTACACTTTATTAGTACTGTAAGTTTCCTATTCAATTTTGATAAAAGGAAACTGAACAATGCAAACAAAAACGCACACTGAAATACCTCCACACTTGAGCTACAGTTAGAAAGGGGTTAAGAGTCAGGGGTATCATTGTGACAACACATGAATGTATATATGTTTATGTATAGGGTCATGATACACTAGGTATCGTTTCCCCTGCTGTTGTTACATTTGGGGGGGGGGGGGAACCAAACCCCCCCCCCCCCCTAAAATACAAAACAATCAGGAAAGTTGATCTTAGGATCCATCAAAATATTTTAGGTAAGTAAATACTGATATCTACTCTCAGTGCTTTGCCCTACAGACTAGCACTGTTTTTAGTCCACCCTCTGGTGCAAAGGTATTACAGGATACTCAGAATAATAATAAAATGTAAAAGAATGCCAAAGCGCACACAAATTTATTTTAAAACCAAATTATCAGAATGGGCAGGAGTAGCACTTCAGTCACTATACCAGCTACCTGCAATATTTCAACTTGAGGGACACAGTCAAGCCAGGAAAGCCTAAAATTAGTACTGACAACATTATTTTGCTCTGCAGACACAAAACATTTTCAGCTACAAAAAAACAGCAATATGGGTTTATAATCAGAAGGTCACATAGCTCTTGTGTATTCTGCAGAGGCAGAATTTGCCACAGAATTGTGTTTTCAAGTCTAAGCGTTCAATTACAAAAAGACAAAAACAAAAAGACAACACCTACTTCTAGATAACAAAGAAAAACCTTAAAAAACAAACCGAGCGTAAATGGATGCAATGTTGTCTTCCCGAGTCTGCAAACAGCCTGAAACAATAGCACTCGGAAGTGTGACCAACTCCAATTCATCTCAATGTTGTTAACTCTGAATCCTAATGATGATAAATTTAAATGTCAACATTGTTCACTATTTTACTGTTGATTGGTTTAGCAAAAATATCCAGCTAATGTGCTTAAGCCCACAAATTTAATCTTCTCTCCAAGTTTCAAGAACTCCAACTAAGTACCTAACTACTATAACTTCAAGCTTCCAACAACTTCTAGTTTCTCGACTTCAACAATCCAATTATGCACTCAAAAAACAAATCTATAGCCAATTCAAATGTTTAGGGACAGTAAAATAAATTGAATTTTAATACCAAAATAATAAACCATTATATTTAATTAAATAAACTCCTTAATTTTTAACATACTTAGAGCTACCACAAGATTTCCAACCTGCTGAACTGCAGTGCCCTAAAAACTCAGTCTTGCTGCTTAATTTAGGTTCATCTTGTGAGACAGTATTTGGGCCTTTGTTCTACTTTCCTAGAACTGGGGGGAAATTTTTGATAAGATTTTCAGGGTAGGACTAAATCTTAAGGCTCCAGTGCTATACACATGTATGCACACACTTAACTTTAAGCATGTGAGTAGTCCTATTGACTTTAACGGAACTGCTCACATGCTCAAAGTCAGACACATGCATGTATGCAGGATTTGGACCTAAGCCTGTCAACCTGAACACAAAGCCTTTACAGAGTAAAGGCTAGTGTACCTTATACATAGCCATCCTTTTTTGTTAATTATCTAAAATACATATTAAACTGACAATAACTGACCAAAAACGAACACTTCTTGTATGCAGTGTTGTTGTAGTTGTGGTGGTCTAGTATCTTTTATTGGACCAACTCAGGGGTGGCCAACCTGAGCCTGAGAAGGAGCCAGAATTTACCAATGTACATTGCCAAAGAGCCACAGTAACACATCAGCAGCCCCCTCCCCGCCACATCAGCTCCATCCCCCCACTCCCAGCGCCTCCCGCTCACTGGCGGCCCTGCCAATCAGCACCTCCCCCTCCCTCCCAGCACCTCCTGATCAGCTGTTTCATGGCGCGCAGGAGGCGGGGGGGGCGGGATCAAGGGCATGGAAGGCTCAGGGGAGGGGGCAGGAAGGGGTGGAGTGGGGGCAGGGCTGGTGGCAGAGCCAGAGGTTGAGCAGTGAGCACCCCCCAGCACATTGGGAAGTTGGCGCCTGTAGCTCCAGCCCCGGAGTTGGTCCCTATACAAGGAGCCGCATATTAACTTCTGAAGAGCCGCATGTGGCTCCGGAGCTACAGGTTGGCCACCCTTGGACCAACTTCTGTTGGTGAGAGAAACAAGCTTTTGAGCTTACACAGAGCTCTTCTTCAGGTCAGAAGCTTAAAAGCTTGTCTCTCTCACCAACAGAAGTTGGTCCAATAAAAGACATTACCTCAACCACCATGTCTTTCTAAAGACAAACACCACAATCCTGGTTGACATGCACCAGCATTTGCAGGAATCTAGACTTTAAATTGGAATTTTGGGCCCAAAATTCCATTAAATTCAAAAGCCACATCACAGCATAGTGCAATCTGATTCCACCTCAATGCTTTACTTGAAATGGGGCACTGTTGCAAATGGGGCACCATCCAGGAATATCAAAATAATAAAACTTAGCACTTAAGGCCCAATTCTACAAACACACACCCACAAAGAATGTCACTGACGTAAATGAGATTACCCATGTTCATACTTCCAGGATTAGGGCCTTACAGCATTTGTTATCCTTAGATCTCAAAGTGCTTATAAATCAGTACACAATTACTTGAAATCAGCTTCAGGTAATGGCTTTCACAGCCTTGTATTTCACACTATTCTATCAAATAATTTTTACAGTTAATATCAGCACAATCAGAACTCAAATTTTTGAATTACAATTTGTGCTGCCAGAGCATCCTCTGAAATATCAAAATTTGCTATTTAATGTGAAAGATTTATACAAGATAAATGATTTAGATTGTTGGACAATTTAAAAAAAAATAATTTTCTTTTTTAAACTCTATAATAAATATTAAAATATATTAAAGACACAGAACAGACCTATATTTTTAGTTTATTGTACACACAGTATAACCACTTAATCTTTACACTTACGGTTTACATTATCACCAGAAATCTTGTGTAAAAGGATACCCTATATCAGGGGTTCTCAAACTTCATTGTGACATGACCCCCTTCTGACAACAAAAATTACCACATGACCGCAGGGGGGACCAAAGCATGTGCATAAGTGTTTGTAGAATTGGGGACAAATATATGAATTTATAAATCAGCCTCAAAAAATTCAGCCAGTCAAATTTTTCCATCAGTCAACAATCCAACACTGTTTTTAGGTAAAAAAAAGTTGCGTTCAACAGAACCTTTTATGAACAACCTAACCTTATGTAGGAGAATTGCACAGAATTTCACTGATGCCATGAAAAAATAAGAGAGAATCTGGTACCATATAAAATATTAACAAATTTTTTTGTAGTTTGCATGTTGTCTTATCTTAGAGAAATAAGGTGGGTGAGGTAATACAGTATCTTTTACTGGACAAACTTCTGCTGGTGAGAGAGACAAGATTTTGAGCTTACACAGAGCTCTTCTTCAGGTCTAATCTTCAGATATGAGGGGCATGAGGAGTCTTTCATGGCACCCAACTGAAGTCACAATACAAATGAAAACTAAGTTTCCTGCTTAATGCTGTTTAGCTTAATGATACAGCTAACATTATAAGCTATTGGTAGCAGAGCTCAATGACTAAATTACTCACATTGGCCATTTCTGAGGGTTGTTTCTCTATTTAAATAAAATTCTTCCTGAAACAGAAGAAAGAAATATCACACACCAGTGACTAGTTATATAATGTCCGACACTATGGTTAGGAGGATGGTATACAAACCGATCTAGAACATGCAACTGCTTCCGTGCTGCTCAGGAGCCTGACTGCTCCGCAGCTCTCCCTTATGGCCTCCAAACTCTACCGCACAATTCCCCAAACTCTGCCGACAGCCACACTGACAGCTTGCAGGCAGCCTGAGGCCATCAAACCAACATGAAACGGGCCAGACTGCAGAGAGCCCCCACCCGTAACAGACAGCAGCACCCGCGGAAGTGACAAGTCCCTGCCTACAACGCCGCCCCTTAACCCAAGCGGAGGCTGCTCAGAGGGAAGTTTTGGACGTTTAAACTCCTGCGTCCTGCGCTGGGAGACGCCAGAGGGGGAGGCGATTTACTGCAGCCTCAACCCAGTACCTGCCAGCCCCCGCCTCTCAGCGCAGCGATGGGGGGGTCATCGGCCTCGCCCGCCTTGTACCAGCAGCCCCCGGACCCCGAGTGCAGACGCGGCTTGCCTCGGCACAACAGCCCCTCAGGTCCAGCTCACACCCGGCAGCTACCCGGCGAAGGGCCCTTCGCGGTGCATCCGCGCCAGCCCGACCCACGGCCACACTCTTGTGCAGCCCCGCGGAGGGACAGGCGCTGGGGCCGGGGTCGGCGGCCAGGCTCCTACCTCTCGCACCGCTCTTCCTGCAAAATGGCGCCGCGGCCAACGAATCGACTCCGGGAGCGCATCGATGAGCAGAGCGCCGAGTTCATCCAAGCCGCGGAGCGGGCTGCGCGAATCGGTGCGCTCGCGGCACAGCCTGCGTTCGGGCTCGCGAGAGCGGCGATTCAGTCCCCGCGCGGCAGGCGGAGCAAATCGACGCACGCTGCATCGAGGAGGTTGGGGAGATCGCCGAGTCCATCGCTGAGGCGGCGGCAGAAAGGGACTCGCTGGGGCTAGCGGTGGCCGAGCGCGTGTGGAAGGCGAGCGGTGCGCGCGCCGCCGCCTGGAGTCCTGTCCTGGGCAGAGGCTGCAGGGCCCAGCCGGGGGAGCGGGCGCTGGGAGATGCGGAGAGACGGGCCCAAGCTCCAGCTGCCGTCGGTTTCTCAGCCCTGCCCCGGGACAGCGGCACGAGAGGTCAGCGGCCGTTCCAGGCCAGCACCCATCTCCCGTCCCGCCGGGGGCACGACCCCGGCCTCTGCTCGCAGCCCCCAGCTGGGGAGCCCCTGGCACAGCTCAAGTCAGAGCACTGAGTCCTTGAGCTGCACTGGTGCCAGGATTCACTAGAGAGACAAGCTAGGCCAGGTCACGTCTGTTGTTGGACCAACTTCTATAGAGGAGAGAGACAAGCTTTCCCGCTACACAGCGCTTTCCTTCAAGGGCCCCTAAAAGCTATTACCTCACCCAGCTTGTCGCCAACATCCTGGGACCAACATGGCTCCTACAACCCTGCAAACAACTTCACTTGGGCCTTGTCTACACTACAAAGTTTTCTCGGCAAAAGTTATGTCGCTTTAATTAAAATCACTGTTGCATGTCCACACTAGCTCCTTGTGTCAGCAGCGTGCATCCACACTAGCAGCTCTTGCGTGGACACAGAGAGCAGTGCACCGTGGTAGCTATCCCAGGATGGAACTGGGTGCTTTGGGATGGGTTTGCAGTGCCTCGTGGGGCAGGTACAGTATCACATGATGCAGGTTTCTCAATCCCTTCAGGGAGCACCCTAGTAGATTGTCAGCCCCTTATTCAATTTAAGGGTGTGGGGGGAGGGAGAGAAGAGTGGTGTGTCTGGGGCAGGGGAGACAACAGGCTGACCAACCTATCCTGAGGAAGAGGAAGGGGGACACCCCCACCCCACGTCAGCCCCTGGCTCTGCTCTGCACAGCAGTCTCTCCCAAAGCAACCCGTGCTGCGGGCCTACGATTCTGTGATTCCCGCTAAGTCTTCCCAAGCCGCCTCAGCTGCTGGGAGCGCATCTTGAGCAGCTCTTCGAGCTCTCCATGCTGAGGAATGTCAAAAAGCAACACTGCAGTCTCTCCTCCTCCCCCACCCGCAGTCTGCCTGGTGCTGTGTTCCTAGTGCAGGGCAGAACCAGGGGTCAGAAACATGTCCGTGGTAAAAATTTTGAGATCTGTGCTAATTTTTCAAGAAACGCTGAATGACATAACCCCCTCCACACACTGTCTGTCACTAAGTATGGTATTTTTGTCAAGTGTCCATCACACAACATGGTGGTGCTGACCCCTGAGCAGAACAGGAGCATTCCACGCTAATGATTTGCTCTTTGTTTCTCAAAAGGAGCAGCACTCTCAGCTGTCAGATACTTCCCAGAGCTTTGAAAGGAGTGGGGTGCATGCCTGCAGGGCAGCAGAAATCTAAACAATGAGCAGAGCAAAGGTGGGCATTGTGGGCTACTGGTGGAAGCCAGTTCTGTCAACAAAACAAACAGCAGTGTCTACGCTGATGCTTTGTCGCTTTAACTTTGCTGCAAAAGGCTTTATGCCTCTCGTTGAGTTGGTTTTATTTTGTTGGCAAAAGGCAGCTTTTGCCGACAAAACTTTGTAGTGTAGACAAGATCTTAGACTCAGGTAGATTGATTTAAAACAATATACTGTAGAAATAGATTTCTTTTGTTTAAGAATAGGAGAGAAAAACTAGTGTGTATTTGGAATGGAGTCCAAGGGGCAGCCAAGAAGAATCTCAGCCATTTTGATTTCCCACTATAATATAGGCAGGTAGTGGCCAAGATCGTTGGTCAGTGTCACTGCCTGGATTAGGAATGTAAATGGAGGATTTCCCAGCTCCTGCTCATTCCTTTGGGCCATACCACTGGTTTTATGGCATACGTACTCTTGGAAGATTTGGAAAGATTAAGGAAAGGGTTGCTTATAACATTACAAAACTATTGTCGTACAAAACATTAAAATTAAGATATAATTTCCAAATCAATCTTCTATCTAATAGATTTATTGAGGTAAATGTTTCATTAATGTTCAGTATTTTTGCTTTATCTAATTACACTTTAAATGGGACAGAAGCAGGTCAGATAGGAACAGCTATGAAAACCAAACAAAATTATACATTTTTACAGTATAAACAAAGAAGAAACCTCTTGGACCCTATATGTCACAGTATATTTCTAAACATGGGATTATGATACACGGTGTTAGGCATTTATCTGCAATGAGGTCCATGAGTTCTGTCCTTGCAATTCTGATTGCAGGATTAGGGCCTTGTTTCATACGTTCATAGCAAAGGAATTGAAACAGAAGAGTCATAGGGAGGAAGCAGTCAGAGTAATGAAGTTATGTGGTTACTTAGTAAATGCATACATACAATTTTAAATAGCTTTTAATAAACCAGCTGCTTCCATAACAAAACCAGGGTGAAATCCTTGATCCATTGGAGTCAGTAGCAAAACTCTCATTGACTTCAGTGTGGTCTGGATTTCATCCTAAAATTCCAATGCAGACAAAAGGTAAATGCTCTCCAACTAATCAAGCAAAACCAACCAATCAAAACAACATTTTCTAAGGTAACATCTAACTCTGATCTTCCAGTATATCTTGTCTATCTTTGTCTCATAGATTGTAAACACTTTGGGGGCAGATACGATCTTTTTCTTGCACAGTACCAAATATGTCAGCACTTAAATAAAAAATAGCAAGAAGAAAACAGTGAGTATTTGAATACACTAACATCAATGGAATGGAGAAAAAACACCTGTTGTCTTCCAAGTGCTACTATATCAAGGAGATGTGTGTGAAATCTTACCTGCTTGCATTAGGGATATGCACTGTGGCCCTATCCAGCACAGCATTTAAACTTAAAATTAAGCACTTTAAGGGCTTTACTGGATCAGGGCCTAAGAGGGGAAAGAGAATAGCAGAAAAAGTGATATCTGAATAGACAATGGGGAGAGAGATAAAGAGAGGTCAGTGGAAGTTCTCCTGCAGCCCAATCAATATCCACAGGACTCTCTCACCTCTGCAGATGTTCACTGAGATGCCTATCCAGAGTTTGATCCGGTCTTTGTATCTGTATGCAGAGGCATCCTTGGTGTCAAAGAGCTACATTTTGCCCTCCTCTCCCATGCTGTATATACCTGGGTATCAAGATGCTCACAGTGCAGTCCTCCACCTCCAAAATGCATTTGTTCTGAATGACCAGACTTTTCTCTACACTAAATGGCCCAATAACAATGATGTAGTTGAAACCAGACAATCACTTGAATGAACTCACACAGGAAAGTGATAAAAGACAAAAACACCATATCACATGTGGGTGAACACTTTTCACAAAGTGATCACTCTAAATCTGACCCATCAGTCCTCATCTTCAAAGGAAACCTGCACAACATTTTCAAAGGTGAGCCTGGGATCTTAAATTCATAACTTTGTTAGACACTAAAAATCATGTTCTTAATAAAGGCACTGGATTTACAGCTTATTACAACAACGTGTACAGCTTATTACAACAACTAACCCCCCTTTTTGTCCTATAACTACAGGGGTGTTGATGGGCCACTTCACCTTGAATGGTCCCATAGAATATGTGGTAAATACTTATGCTAAATTATCTTGTATTTAGCTGTGACACTCTGAGTACCTTTCCCAGATCTGAAGAAGAGCTCTGTGTAGCTCTGAAGAAGAGCTCTGTGTAGCTCTCAAAAGCTTGTCTCTCATAAACAGAAGTTGGTCCAATAAAAGATATTACCTCACCCACCTTGTCTCTCTGATATCCTGGTACTGATATGCTTACAACACTGCAAACAGACTTTCCTCTGTAAGGTGATATTGACCTGCTGAAAGAGCCTGGAAACTAGTTAAGTGCAGTCCCTGCTGTCTATTCAAAAATACAGTTGTTTATGGTCATTATTTTATTGGCGCTGGCACATCTAAGATGCTCAACATGATATTTGTAGGGCTAGGCTCAGGATTTGGGTTCAAGAGTATACAGATAAATGTATCTTTTATTGTAGCGTGGTGCAGTACTGTTTATGTCCACCAGGTAGCAGTAGCTGTTCACAGAAAGTCTGTGTGCAGTGCAGAAGAAAACTAAAGCTATGGTTATTTTAGGATTTGGGAATAGAATGAAGAAAAATGAATAAAAGTGTGTATTATTATTGAACAAATCAAAGGGGGAGATGTTCAAAGGCACAAAGGGCAGTTAGATACCTACGTTCCATTGAAAGTCAATGGGAATTGGGAGCCTAACTGCCATTTTTGTCTTTAAAAATCTCCATTAGAAGTGCTGTTTGTTTTCCCAAAGCACACTCTGCAAAATAATAATAAAAAGACTTTTGTCTTTTCTCTTGTGTTAACAAAACCTACCAATCCTCCTTTTTTGGGGAACTGGTGTCAGATCTGCTTGGGAGGCATGAGCTTTTTCATAAACAACCACATTGGGCTAAATGATATAATTCCATTGGCTCAGTTTTAAAATTATGTTTATTCATTTACTTGCCAATTCATAATATTCATCAGAGTTTGTTTCCCAGTCAGTGCAGACTGCTGAGGCTACTGTGTACATGCACATACATTAACACACTCACTGTCTGAACATGAATCTCTATTGTGTTCTGGGCCCATTATGTTGCTCTAGCACA